>JAGKTI010010607.1:0-28135 GCA_018397915.1 Birgus latro
ATGATTTTGAAAAGGAAGTGTAGTGTGTAGCGTGTATGTAGTTTGGTTTAGTGGATTAAGGCGCTTCAATCGGATTAGGCCGGTAATAGTGCAGTGCGACTTGTATTTCCGTACGATTTTCGTGTCGCAATTGATCGTACGATTTTCGTGTCACAATTGATTTTTTTGCATTTCCTGGTTGATTTGGGTTTATATTGTGGGAACATGGAGGGGGCCAAATTTTCCGACCCCTCGATCCCCCTATAGGGGGCGTTTTCTCTCCAGTGGGCCCCGGAACTGAAAATACTACTAATTCCATCTATAATGAACCTATTTCTATGATCTTGGTATCGTTTTAGGGGTTTTTGATGACAAATCCATTTATGATACTTTCAAGCAAACTTGGTGTGAATATCATCAATTTCCGGCGTAGGTGTTACGTCAGCGGCGTCTGAACGGAATCTGATTAATCAACTTTCTATCGGTATTAACAACCCTAGTCATGTAATACCTCTTTTTCAGGGTTTTTGGGTACATGAAGCTGAATGGAGCAATTATTTCTTTCACCAGAAAGATAAAGCATCCTGTATCGTCTATAACATACGGGTACATTAGTAAGTCACATTTCCATTCCAGGTGTGATGTATAGACCAGCTAAAAGTGAAGATCTTAGAGCAGCCATGTCTATAAGGGCTGCTTGTATCGTTATCATCTGTCATGAGGGTGGAACTGGATCTCGCACACTTGTTAGCATTCCTGCAATGATCAATGACCGTCTGGTCTGTTGCAAAGAGAGGGTTGCCTTAGATCAAAAAGAATTGCAGACCCTTACTGATCGCCTAGAAAATTCTAGTGAAACTGATAGGGTTTCGGTTTACTATCATAGTGAGAGTCGAAGACCAATTGTTAACAAGACCAAAATTGACAGACTTAGAGCTATGAGAACAGATTTCAATAACCCTGGTTGCTCTCGGCGAGGCCCTGGACGTCCATCCACTGAAGAATGCTCCCGCCCTAAAGGAACAAAAAAGTATCAAGAAAGCCATAGCATGCACATTGCATCATGCAGATTTTGTCCTGATGATAATTCTGAACCTCCGCACCGTGTCTTCTCAGACAATGTGGGTCACACTTTCCTGCAAATTAAACTGGAAACTCGAGATGATAATGTTAGAATTTGCGTGTCTGATTTGGAGGAAGTAGGAGATGCAGCCACTCTTGAAAAGCATTAGCACCGAAATTGCTTGCAGTATGCGAAGATCACCTGCACTCAAATAAAATTCGATGACACAAAGATTATTTGTTCCCTGTGTGATGAAGAATTCCTCCTCATTGTCCAGAACACCATGGCTGGTGATGATGTGTCCGTGATTATGGCTGAACTGAATGATGAATATTTGTCAGTTTTGAAGAGGTATGCAGTAGAAGTTAGTAGCACAGGAAACTGCCGTAAGCACCTGCAAGGCCTAATTATTCAATGACTCAAACGTCCACTTCATCAAATCAGTTCGACAAAATGAGCCTGACAGGATTGTTCTTCGGACAAGTGTGAGCAAAACAAAAGAGTATCAGTCTCCCATGGTAGATAGTGATGAGTTCATCACAAACTTGAAGAAAATAGCTGACATAATGCGAGACGAGATGCTACATCACCGAGATTGGTCGTTCAAAGGTACCTTTGATGACTTCAAGAATCCTCCACTACTTTAGCTCTTCATCAGTCGCCTTCTCTTTGGCCAGCATGTTATGAAAATGTCCAAGACGCACAACAAAGAAGTCAACAAAACTACTAATGTTATATGCCAGTTCCTTTTCAAAACACCCGAGATGATCGCCAGATGAAATATCAGTCAAAGAAGAGCAAGTTTGAGCAAACAGTCCATACGCCACTGTCAATAGGCTTGCCCCTTGCCATCCACTCTAGAATGTGTGATAAAAATTTCGTTCACAACCTGTCTGATCTCTACATTGGCTGTGACTGTCAGAAAATCAATGACTTTTAGAAGCGTTTAGAGCAAGGTATCCTCCAGCACATGAATGTCACAGGTGGACTTTGTCTGCCTGATTTTGCAAAGAAAGGTATGAACATTTTGTTTGCAGTCGACAATAGTGATCTCTTGGAGGACACTCCCACTGGACAAAACACTTTTCGTGGCACAATAATTGTTATCAACCAGAGGGCAGAGGATGGTGAACCAGTCAACGGGCCACTTGTTTTTCCAGAGAAGCTTCAGTCTCCTGCACCACACTCGCTAGACATCAAGTACCTGAAAGAAAAATCATCCAAAAAACGCCAATACGTTTTGAGGAATACCAACTAGGCAAACGGGAACTGATGTCAAAAGACTACACTCGAACATGGGTACTTGCAAGCTACCTCACAGCTAGAAATAGGTTGATGATGATCCTCAGGACGGCCAGTCAGAAAATGAGGACATCAGAGCTGAACATTGTAAGGTGGAAAAGGGAGATGTGATGCCAACCTGGGCAGCAATAAAAAATCTCTGTTGTTGTCACAGTCCCCTTCATGTCAAAGTCAAGCCAACAAAGAGGTCATCGCACCTCTTGTCAAGACTCCACCCACAGACTACGGCTCCTTGTATTCTGTCCTAATGCAGACTGAGGGAATCTGTAATGTAGTGGTCGGTCCTGAGAGGAAAGCAATCATCACCCTAGACCTGGATCTGTACAACCGTGCCCTCCAGATCCAGCAGTCAGTTGGCAATACAAACTAGATTCTCTGACCAGGTGCACTGCCCATTGCTTTTGCTGCTCTTCATAGTCTAAGAAAAAACAATCAACGGGTGTTTTCAGAGTATGTAATATATGAACGATAATTGGAATTATGTTAATAAATACTTTGAATATATAATGCAATCTTTGTCCTTCTTTTCGAAATTGTATTAATTATCGAACAGTGAGTTGGCTGTAAATATTTACTGATGCTTTAAATAAAACATGACGTTCATTGTCTAAAATAAATTATGTGGTGAAAAAGTACCCATATATTCAGATTCCTGTTCCTGAAAACCTTGAAAAGAGGCATTACATGACGAGGTTTAATATTGTAGCAAAATCCAATGATCGGACCCCATTGACGTCACCTCTGTGCTGGATATTGGTCATATTCATTTGCAATCAGCTCGAAAGTATCATGAATGGATTTGTCATCATCAAGAACCCCCAAAACGATACCAAGATCATAAAGATTGGTTCATTATTGATGGAGCTAGTAGTATTTTCAGTTCCAGGGCCCACTGGAGAGAAAATGCCCCCCACAGGGGGGTCGAGAGGTCAAAAAGATTTATCCCCCTCCATTTTCCCACAATATAACCCCAAATCAACTAGGAAATGCAAAAAAAAATCAATTTTGACAAGAAAATCCTACGGGAGCTGTTTTCTGAACAAGACATACTGCACTATAAAGGTTTATATCCAAGGGCTGGTTGGGGTTTATTGCTCATGTAATGCCACTCAGGGATGAGTGAGGCTGGTTACTCTCATCTTAAATGTCAGGACCAACTTGCTAGTCCCGGGCTCTTACGCTCCTCTGTGAGGCAACATAGGATTGGATGATGGATGGATGGATAATAATAACAAAAATAAATGCCAACCTCCCCAAGTGATGGCACGATTATCTCAACAAATGATGTCTACCAATGACCCTTGGGTGGACTCCACCCTCCGAAGACCCTTCGTAGCACCAACCGGAAGGGATGTTGGCTCCTCAGGGATGGAGATGAGCTGGGCGTGGAGGAGGATTGCACAACTACACCATCCCCCACCTCTCCCGAGACCTTCTCAGGTTAGAGCCCAGATGAAAAGCATGATGAGGGCCTTTTGAGGGAGCGGACAAGGAGGGCATGGAGGAGGTCGTGCAGGGCACCTCATCCCCCACGTCTCATGAGATCCTCTTGACCTGCAGCATCCTGGCCAATTTTTCACCAATGACCACCCCTCTAATCCCAGCAGATTTTCGAAAAGTTTTTTTTTTTTTGCCTAAAACCTCCACGTTTTATGAGAAACAATAGCATATTACAAAAAAGTGCTCACCTGAGCTCAGAAGAGGGTTATACAGGTGACCCTTTAAACATCTGGTACCGTGTTCTCTGGAGCTGCACTGCGGCTGTCACGTTTTCTATGGTAGCGGTAACTATTGCAAACTACACAGAATAGGTAGATATATGTTCATTTGGTACGAATTTATATGCAGTACAAGAATATATTGGTTTTCACACAATAATATAGGCGATATAAGCGTAGTTTCACTCACCAATCAACATGCCGCACCTTCCTTGGCGACGTTACCTCCTCATCACTTCTCTTCACTTCTTCCTCTGGTGCCACATAATCTTTGTCCTCCACATCGTGAATCACTTTCGCCTTGAATTTCGTCATCGGAGAGACCAGGGTGCGACATGTCTTTACTGGCCAAGTCACTGCTAACAGGTGAGATGCCGAGAAAATGACGTGTGGGGGGGAGGGGGCACGCGGGGTTAGGTAGTGTCACTGCCTGGCGCAGAAAGAGGAAGGCCTCCCACATATGCCTACCAAAAATCACCTGTGAAACTTGAAAAATGTGCAAATGATGGGCCTCACAACTGCATATTGTATTGGTACGTCGATGGGTGTCAGCATGAAAAAAAGGTTGTAACATATCCATACGTTAACGGGACACGGCAAGTTAAGCCCCGGCCCCCAGCCAAAAAGGAGATGGTGGCTCTTCAGGGATGGAGATGAACCTAGAAGTGGAGTGCTACCAATCGTTGGTGAGCAGGCTTGAGAGCTGCCTTGACTTAATAGCAGTCAGACTACAAGGAGGTAGACCTATTAACAGTCAGATCACTAGCAGGTAAACCAAGTAGCAGCCAGAGTAGTAGCAGCCACACCTAGCAACAGTTAGGCTACTACAAGCCAGACCTAGTAGTAAGGATTTTAGTAGCCAGACGTAAGCAGTGAGACTACCAGCAATCAGACCTAGTTGAATTAGGAACTAGCAACCAGAGTTAGTAGCAGTCAGCCCAGTAGCAGCCAGACCTAGTAGCAGCCACAATACTAGCAGGCAGACCTAGTAGCAGCCACAATACTAGCAGCCAGACCTAGTAGCAGCTACAATACTAGCAGGCAGACCTAGTAGCAGCCACAATACTAGCAGCCAGACCTAGTAGCAGCCACAACACTAGCAGCAGTCACAATACTAGCACCCAGACCTAGTAACAGTCAGGATACTAACAGCCAGACCTAGTAACAGTCAGAATACTAACAGCCAGACCTAGTAACAGTCTGGGTACTAACAGCCAGACATAGTAACGGTCAGGGTACCAGCAGCCAGACCTAGTAGCAGTCAGAATACTGGCAGCAGTTGGACTAAAAATACTTCCCCCACCTGAATCATAAGCCAGTCTGGATGAGTAATAAAATATTGACTGATTTCCTCACAAACAAACCATGTGGAAATGTCTGGGTGAGGCCAATGTTAGGGTGGTCCGAAAAAATAAACTTTAGATTTTTGCTGCTCCACTAGGCGGCCTATGTTCTTATTGACAACACTTGTCTCTGGTAAAAATTTCACCAGATTTTGACAAAATTTTGAGGCTGCACAAAGTTTTTTTTTTTTTTATATATATATACCTGACAGAAAGCGAACAAAATTCAAATAACTTCTAACACTGTTTAAATCAAATGCGTTAGTGTTTTATTAACAACTCTGAACACAGCATAAAACAAAAGTATATTTATATGAGTTCATACTTAACAAATTATTAATAACATTCAACTCAGTGAAAACAAAAAATTTTAAATTATTTCGAGTTCATTATACCTAAGCGTTCTGTAATGATGGTATAACATGCTGAATATTTACTTACTTACTAAGTAGGCAGAGTTTTGCTGATGTCTGTGAGCGTCATGCCTTGAAAGTAAATGTAGAAAAGAGTAAAGTGATGGTAATCGAGCGAGACGGTGACTCGTGTGATGTTACAGTGAATGGAGAGAGAATGGAATTGGTGAGAGTTCAAATACCTGGGTATAGTGATAGGAAAAAGAGGGAAATGTGCAAAAGATGTGGAAAGTAGAGTGGCACAAGGAAGGAAAGTAGCTGGTGCTATGAAGACACTGATAAGAAACTGAGGCTTGAGTGTTGCAGCTGCACGAGGCTTACACGAAGGAGTGTTAAGGCCAACTTTAACGTATGGATGTGAGACTATGGTGTTGCATGAAAATGAAAAGTAAAGAGTGAGAGCAGTGGAGATGGGATCGCTGAGGAATGTATGCGGTGTACAGAGAGTGGATAAGATACGAAATAATGTGATTCGTGAAAGATGCGGAGTGAAGAAGTCTGTAGACACCAGAATCGAAGAGAGTGTACTGAGATGGTATGATCATGTGGAGAGAATGGATAACAACAGAGTGGTGAATAGGGTATATCTGAGCGAATTTGAAGGAGGCAGGAGGTGAGGTAGGCCAAGGAGAAGGCGGAAGGATACAGCGAATGAGCGTGCAAGGAAAAGAGGTATCGAAGTTGGTGAGGCTAGAGAACTGACAAGAGATCGAGCTGGCTGGATGAATTTTGTGAGAAGTGCTTGATCAGGGATTTGGCACTCCTTTTCAACGCGACAGCATTCAGATTGACTTCTGGATACGTTTATGTGAAGCTACAAAATGTGATGAAAGGTTTTGGCTTATCAGATAGAACCAGGAGTCCGGGGGCTTGAATGATATGTGAACAGAAGCGTGGAAAAACTTGGGTTTTTTGGACGTTGCTAGTCCTCACCCTGCCCTAGGGTGGGAAAGGGAAGGGAGGTCCGGATGATAATAATAATGATAATGACTAGGTGTGCATCTAAAACATCTTTTACTTAAAAGCCTATACAATTAACTTTAACCCTTCATACATCATATGAGGTCAGATTGACCCCAACATATTTTTTTTAAATAATGCCTTTCAGCCATTTATTGTTTTAGAGTTCTGGCGATTCATGATTTTGTCTTAGGCCAGTGTATAAGTACATAACATTTGAGTGGAAAGACTCATATGGTTCAGGAGTTTGTAGGATGCAAACTTCATTGGAGGTCTTCCATTAGCCCACCTAGCATTCTGTGTACCTTTTTTTTTTCCCCACATTCTAAATATTATCGACCATGTCACTACATGATAGTATTGTGATACCATCTCTATTGTATGGAAGTGAATCTTGGAACTTGTTGGAAGGACGCAAGTCATGAGTGAGGGCATTGAAAATGAGTTATTTCAGAGGAGCATGTCGAGTTACATGGAGAGCCAGACTAACAATTAAGGAAGCTAAGGAGCGTTGTGGTGTGGATGTAGTAAAATAGTTAGGAGAAATACACTGAGGTGTTTTGGCTATGTGGGGAGGATGGAGGGCGAGAGACTAACGAGAAGAGTGTATGTGATTAAGGAGGATGGGGTGGGGGGGAGAAAACGTGGAGGCGGAGGATGAGATGGAGTGATGGAGTGAAGAGGCATATGAAAGAGGGGTGTGTGAGCTGGGGCGAGGGCAGTGATATGACGGGGAACGGCGACATGGAGACGTTTTGTTTGTGGTGACCCCTGACGGGATTAAGGCTTCTCGCAAGAGATAGATAGATAGACAATTCATTTCACTAACCTCCTGTGCCATTGGCAGTCCTGAAATCACCATCTCAATCTCTATCCCTGTGGTAAGGAAATACTTTGTTCTATCTATCTATCTATTGCCAGACGCCTCAATCCCGCACGGGGTGGCCACAAACAAATCGCCTCCATGTCGCTCTGTCCCCAGCCATTTCACCACCCCGCTCCCAACTCACACCCCCGACTCCATCCCTCCATCTCATCCTCGGCCTCCCCCTCCCTCTCGCCCCCTCTACCTCACTCACATACACTCTCCTCGTCAGTCTTTCACTCTCCATCCTCTCCACATGCCCAAACCACCTTAACGTGTTTCTCCTGACGCTTCCTATCACGTCCACAGCCACACCACAACTCTCCTTCACTTCCTCATTTGTTAGTCTGTATCTCCATGTGACTCCACAGGCTCCTCTCATATAACTCATATACTTAGTTACTGAATCATAATTGATAGTAAAAATAGCTCAGCCCCTCTCCCCCCCAAAAAAAGTAATAATAATAAATTTAAAAAAAAATATAGAAGCTTTTAGTTGTTCATAGCTTACACAATAATGACCCATGGTTCAAGCAGGGGGAGTGTCCAGATTTTGCGGCTTTAACCCACTGGTGACCTGGGTCTTTGTGTAAAAGGAGAGAATTGGGCATTTCAAAAGTTAATAAATGAGGAAACCTCAGGATTCGAACCTAAAAGCTTCGCGACTATGTGTTAATTGGTGGATGCCGGTACGCCACGTACTTGTCCAGCATGTTTCGACCTACGTGAACCCTTAGCAGTATTTTCCAACCCCCCTCCCCTGTTCTTCCTCACGACAAAGTAATCCTTTAACCCTATCATGGTTTGGACCATTCCAAAATTCTGCTGTAGACAATTATATTAAGCTGAGTGAATCGTGAAACTATGGTCAAGACAGCACTTAGTATTCTCTCCCAGCAGACTCCAGATAATTCTATTTCAAGAAAGAATGTGTCAACAAGAGCCCAAGAGTGTCAGATGTCTCACTTCCAGGTGAATAAAATCGTCCGGTGCTAACTGAAACAGAGGAGCAGAGGTGTCCCCCGATCTTGAGAGAAATAATTGAAACTCCTGTGACCTCTTCACAGGTGAAAAAATCGTCTGACACTAGGTGCAATAAAACAGCAGAGGTCTCCAACATAAGTGCGATGATGGAGACTCTACAAACGCCCACATGCTCATGTGACAAAGCTTCCAATGAATATCCTGTGGGGTTGGATGTAGATTGACCTGAAGCTTATTGGAAATGGATACTAAAGATACTCAGGCCGTGAGAAGGATCCTGTGGAGTAACGTGGAGAAACAACCATTAAGGAAGTTCAGGAGCTTTGTGGTGTTGAGGAACATTTGTTAGAACGTGTAAGAAGTACTCTGAAATATTGTAATTGGCATGTGGAGGGAATGGAAAATGTGAGATTGACTAGGAGTGTAGGTGAGCCAGTTAAAAGGCAAAAAAGGATGGGTGACCGAGGCTGAGGTGGAAGCATCACTCCAGATCCTATCTCTCTCTCTCTCTCTCTCTCTCGTCATCAATCCCTCAGTCTCCATTCTCGCCACACGGCCAAATCATCTCTAAGGTAGGGCAGTGTGTGATGGGGATAGGACAGCCTGATGTCAGAGGGGAAGGTGACATGGGAGTTTTGTTTGTGCCCACCCTCTCCAGGTATAGGCATCTGAGTATAGAAATAAAGAGACAGATATACCTTTTGTAATTAAAGATTTAATATGGAATATTCCTACCTCCCTCAGTATGTGTATAGTCTTTCCTAAGGCGAACAAATTAGGCTGACAGTGGCGAGATCAACAGTAAAGGCTGTTTTCGAAACAAAGGGAATAAACTCTTTGGCAGCAACTGTCTCCTTAGTAGAATAAAATCGTCTGGGGGTTGCTGGAATTAATTATACAAGAAGCGTTTCCTAAGCAAAATATAACCGTTTGGTGGTAGCAGGTATGATATGAACTAGACGGCTTGGAACTACAGGGGTAAGTGCATAGTATTTCTAGTCCCTATGATACCGGAGATATTATCTGTTGCGAATAAGATCATCCAGCGGTATAGTCAGCTGTAACAGTTCGCCTACTATTCCAGTACTTCAGCTGATATTTACGGCATATCCGTCACTTTTACTCCATAAGCATCTTATCAAAGAGGATAATCTATCGGCAGAGAAACTTAAAAATTCCTCTCAGTTTCAAAACATTAGCCATCAGAGGAAAATGAGAAGAATAAGAGATGAAGTCTTATGCGACCTTTTCTCGATAACTGTACCAAGAATAATATTGTAAAACTCTCATTTTTTCCCTCCAAGTTGTGTGAAAGTGTATCTGGAGAGCAACTATATAGTGCAAGGGACGTCCTTACACTCAAGGTGTACATAATGACTTTTCCTAACCCCTTCATTGCCAAAGGTCTGTTCTAAGCTTTACAGAACTGTCTGGCAGTACCAAGAATAAAACATCCTGATACTGATGAAGTTAACGCTTTCTCATTCCACTCACACGTGTTTTTTGCAATATATATATTCATCAATGACCTTCTAAGCTGTGATATTCATCAATGACCTTCTAAGCTGTGATATTCATCAATGACCTTCTAAGCTGTGCATCTAACCCTATCCACTCATAAGCTTGTGACTCCACCTTTCGTCTCTCTGTTCGCTTCTTGCAGCGTCCATCCCAGCAGTTACTTCAACGAACACTGGATGAGGCTATGGCACACCTAATGTATGACTTGCACCATATCACTGACTGGGGTAAAAGTAATCTTGTTGATTTTAATGCATCAAAAACTCAGTTCATTCATCTTTCGACTCCTAGAAATCTTCCGTTGGAGTATCTTCAAAATTTTTGCAATATCCAGCTCAATCCAACATCATCTTTGATCATACATGGCAGGCCCGTAGCCAGACTTTTTGAGGGGTGGGGGAGGGGGTCGTTTTTTTGCTGAATCTGGACTTGCGTGGCAGCAGACCGGTCGAAAGTCTGCTGCATGCATGCTATGGGGGTCTGGGTGTATGCATAAGTGACGTGAGAAGCAGCACAAAACTTCTGAACAACGGAGTGTGACTCTTTTACACTAATAAAAAATTAAAAAAAAAACGTGAGAAAGTGAACCTTTAGGCAGGTCCGTGGAGGTGGGTCGTCCGAACCTCTCGACCCTCCCATGGCTACGGACCTGCTTGAGGTTTCAGTCTCTCGGAATTTATCTTAGAAAGATCATATTACCTCTCTTGCAAAATCTATTTCCAAGAGATTAGGGTTTCTATGTGGCTGCTTTACTCCCACCCAGTTATTGACTTTATACAGGGAGGGGTGTTATTCAGTTTTGTGTCGAGTACAACTCTCATGTGTAGGGAGGTTCCACACATATTGCTCTTCTCTGCAAAGTGGTGTCAAAGGGTTTTCATTTCATTAACTTTCCGCCTATTACTGGCTTCCTCCAACCGCTGTATCGTCGACGCACTGTTGTATCTTTATCTCTTTTCTATTGCTAATTTATTGGTCACTGCTACTCTAATCTGTCTGCCTGCATCCCTTCACCATGACGGTGGGCATATAGAACCCGTCTGTGAGCAAACTCCGATCCTTTTTCGATCAAGTTCACTAATGCAAAGGATAACCGTTACTCCCAGTCCTTGATGGAAGGAACAAGATAACTCTGAAACTAACTTCCTCTGTCTGTATTTCTTGCTGTCTGTGATCTCCAGACTATAAAAAAAAATATGTCTATGCATCTCGAAATGAACGTGTCATAAATTTGGCTGTCTGATACTTTGTTTATATTATTTCTTGGAAAGAATAATCTTGCATGCTACTAGCCGTTGGTTCCTTCTTCCTTGCATAAACAGATATATGAACCTGGGAGAACATGATTGTGTAACCTTTTGGTACATTTGGTACACTTGACAATACGGCAGAATCACATATTTGCTGGTGGCACTGACATGAATGATAGGAGGTGTCAAATATTTGTTGGGATGTCATAGTTACTGTGATGCGAGAACATCGGGAATCGTGCCTAGATACCCATTCCCCATTTCACACGGACACTCCCAGTTTCATGTGTGACTGTACATCCCACACTCACTTCCTTTATTGCCAAAGCTGAATATAACTGTCTGGCTATAACATGAGTAATGACGTCCTAGTACTGATAAGACTTAACTGTCTTATTCATTCTACTCTTACGTATACTCACCCTTATCACTCTCAGGCACATTGTAAGTCGTACAATTTGTTCACCCACTAAAATTCCTCCTGGTTGGAGGTAAGTCTTAGCTTTGGGAGGATTTTAGAACAAAGTTACGTTTCATCCCATTCGTCCACTTTCGTAACCATTAGCTGCTTTTACAGGAAGTGGAAGGGAAGTAGGTTACACAGTTTTTATCTATCTCCTCACCCTCCAACAAAAGAAAAATCTAGTTACGAGGAAAATAATCGTAGGTTACATTCGTTCTGTGCTGGAACAAACGAGGAAAGCTGTGTGCAGAATCTTTGTGTCTAGTACTTCCTGCAAAATCAAATCTAATTATGCCTCCTCCCACCTGTGGTGCAGGAGGCATTAAGTGATTGTTCTGTCCGCCCGTGCCTGCATGTATTCTGTCCGTAACACTGTTCATGGAGCAATATCTCCTGAACCCATTGATGGATTTCCACAGACCTCTTAGCTGTCATGCAGTATGACATCATGAACTGATTAGGTCAGCTAAGTCAAGGGTTGAAGGTCAAGGTCATAGGAGGTCGTCTTAGTTTATCTTGTGGGCGTGTCATCTCCAGAACCCCTCGACTGATTTCGACCATTCTGTTCTCAGTGATACGTTATGAAGGGACGATGAACTGATTAGGTCAGCAGGGTCAAGGGGACAAAGGTCAAGATCATATGGATTTGGGCGCAATATCTCCTGAACCCCTTGATGGATTTGGACCAAACTTTTGCCAGTGATGCATTATGAAGGAATGTTGAACTGGCTAGGTCAGGAAAGTCAAGGGGTCAAAGGTCATGGTCATATGGGTCGACTTAATTTATCATTAGAGTCATTACAACCCAGAATTAACACAGTCATGGGGGTTGTCTGGCGAGTCCGTGTCACGCGCAAGGCTTGGCGGAAGCATACCTTTAGCGTCGACAGCGCGGGGTCCGAGTTGTCGCCGTTTCGTTTACGCCAAGGAATCAGTCGTACTTGACACCTCCAGGGCTTCACACTGAAAGCATGTCTGTTGCCTTAATCATAAAATGTCCTGATCTTGAGTGTATTTCAATGTGTAAAACTGAACAGTGCCATATTATTTGTGATAATAATTGACTGCTGTGGAGACGTGTGTAGTTAGAATTGTCTCAGATCATCAGTACATACGACTCCTGTTGTCCGGTATTAAGATGGTAGGTCGAAGCATTGTTACACTGCATGAGGAACAGTTTGTGATGATACTGTTACGAGTGCCATGTAGAGGTGCAAGCCACCAACAACAGCCTTCGTTCGATGTGAGTCCACGGTCATAGCTTCATGCTACCCAGTGGGAGTAATAAAGGGTGAGCAGAGACTATAGCTGACGGCTGCACTATAAAGCATTTGTTCTAATTTGACGAAGGTACCTAATCCCTTTAAGCCAAGCTGATGGTCAAGTGCTGATAGATTGGTGGGCCTGTTTGAAAAGTAACCATGGACACTCATTCCTACCGTAAAACTGAGCTCGTCGAATGTCATGCAATCACGGCTCAGCATTCAAGTTGTGGGACTGACCAAGTTCCATCAGACGAAAGTAAACAGACCTTCCCCTCCCCAAGCTACCTTCATCCCTCTTTTCTGGAACTCGAGCCCATATTTCTTTTCCTGGAACACACAGGCTCACTGCTCATTCAAGGATTTTCTGTACGAATCGTTTTCCCCCCTCTCTTCCTCCACTCTCTTCAGGAGATTTTCACTCACGCCGGAAACAGCATACCCACATAGGAAAGTATAGTTTACGACGACTCTGCAACAGTTCAGGCCAGAGTACTCAGTAATCAACATTTTCATGAGTAGGTCTAATACTTCCATTTAGATAATTTACGGCACTGTGAGGTCAATATGCATCTCATGCTATTCTCAGAGCATAAAAAAAAAAAAAGCAACACTACAACAAGGCTATTGGACCTTTCAAGGTAATTTACTAATGGAAACTATCTATCATCAAGCCTTTAATGCCGCTAATGAACTAGATGGATCAATAGATAAATAGTAAAAGAAGCTAGGCTAATCAGTTCCGACGTTTAAGGCGAGGGTGACCAGTCGTTCTTCCCTCAATGATATTATATGAGCAAAAAGCCTCCAACCAACCCTTGGATGTAAATCCTGATGCGACACTTCCACCTCAGCCAGCAGACCACCTGGGAAGCATTGTTATCATAGATTTTCGAGCAACCCTTCCCTTCATCACAAGGCGCCTGGAAAGAGTCATGAAGACCATCGTGCAATGTGGATAAAATGCCATAAAAATTCATTGATTTTATAAGAGATGAATGACAGATACACTGTACATTATCACGCCCTGTGAGGGAAACGAGCCTCAAGTTAACATTAGGCTAAATACATTATTGATCTGCTGCTTTATATTACAGGACGTGGATGAGAAGAAACCCACAGTTTCATTATGCATTACTTTTTACTTCACTCTGGCATTTTACAGACAGTTATTTTAAGCTTAGGAGACACTATTCGAATCGGAGAAGCCACGTAAAGCCTGCATCATATCCTAACCTACATGGGTCCCCTTCCAGATTGTATAAAATCGTCTGCATGTAGCGAAAAATCAAATAAAGAATACGACGCTGGGATGCAGAGGCCAAGTTAAAATACTCACAGATTCTTCAACTCCTGTAGCTATCCTAACTACTTGTACCTTCTTTCTCTTTTTTTTATTTTGTAGTCTCTCTCTCTCTCTCTCTCTCTCTCTCTCTCTCTCTCTCTCTCTCTCTCTCTCTCTCTCTCTCTCTCCACCTACATCTATCTCCTCTCTATTTCTCCATCTACATTTCTATCTTTCTTCATCTACCCACCTATCTGCCTACCGACCTACCCTCCATATCTGTCTATCTATATTTACATCTATCTATGCTTATCTATCTATCTGTCTATGTAAGTATCTTTGTCTTTTATGTCTATCTGTGTATCTGTCTATCTCTTAATCTAAATGCGTTTATCTTCTGTCCATCAACATATCTCTATTCACCTATCTATTTGTCTGTATATCCGTCTGTCTGCCTCATCTGATCCACCCTACTCTACCACAGCCTTCCACACACATAAGGATCCCCAGGAATTTCACACACACATTCCCCTCTCCCTCTTTTAGGTATCTCGCGTCCATTTCACTGTCCCCTGTTGGATTAATTTAGGCTTATTCCCTCCCCTCTCTTTAGTTGTTCCGAGACGTATTTACCTTCCACCTAGTGCTTTCAACGTTGGAGTGAAACATGGTGTGTATTCTCTTAATGGATGTTCAATATATCTACATATAGTGTACGGATGTAGTATTAGACTGTAACTTTTGCTGTGGATTTATGCTTGACGATAGTATTTGATGCTGGAAGGTAAAATATCTTAAATGTGATGTGGGGAGATAATCCTGTGTTGTTCTGGCCACTTCATTCTCTCACCCTCTCACTCCAGCCCTCACCTCTTTCTTCTAACCCCAATCCTCTCTCTCTCTCTCTCTCTCTCTCTCTCTCTCTCTCTCTCTCTCTCTCTCTCTGTTATCTTGTTTTTATTCCTTCTTAGATGGTACAATTTGAAGACTTCTAGTCTTTGGTTCCTTCTTCCTTGCATATAAAAAATAATAATTATCATCACCATTAAGCTTTTCATGGCTGGGACAGCAATTGCACTGTATTCGACCCTATACCAGACTTTTTCTTTCAGCTGGGATTGAATCATATAAGCCTGAGGGTGATAATATAACTGGCGGAAGTTAGACTTATCTCCTGAATATAGATGGCATCCTTTAGGCTTTAATCTTGCTGTTACCAGACCACTATACTCAGAAAGGACCTATAATGTGGAAAACGTTAATTAAGGCTGTATTTAAACCCTTAAGCCCTGTCCACATCATGGGTTATGACGAGTGCTATGTTGCGCGACATGTTGGCCAACTAGTGCTGTTGAGGTCGGTGATGTCCACACCAGTATAGTGGGCAGCATGGGCCAGACACTGTTGAGTTGCAAGAGGAGAAGGGTGGATACTAACACTGCAGAAGTTCAAGGCTGTTAATGAACATTGTGGCAGTATGTAGTGCCAAAAAGAAAAAGAATAGGAAAATGATCTGGTGCAAGCAGTGGCTCTTTCGATGGAATTTCAGAGGGAAGTCAGACGGCTACTGAGGTCATCGCGGCGCACTTTCCTACCATGGTATGGCCCTCGCCCAGACTTACTAGAAGTGCGCTGTACAGACTTTCCGAGGCAGGAAAATCCGACTTGGGCAACATGATATACAACAGAGTGCGCAACATAACCCTAGAGTGGATGGGGCTTTACTGTCTGAAATAGTTTCACCTAGGCTAATTAATATCACCTGTAGTCAACATGAACAAGCAAAAATACGCCAAAATAATTAACAGAGTTCAGGAAGACAGCAGATAGGACAGAAACCTCATTTTCTAGTATTTTTTGGTATATCCAGAAACCTCATTATGTTGTATTTTTGGTATATCCTGTGAAAGAAGAATGAAGATTTTTTTAAATGCTAACAAACAATTTTATTCTTCTTAAGAAAGTCCATTCATACGGAAGGGTTTATTAGGGCTGCAGCTAACCTATCCAGTTTGAAAGTATTACATAAGCTGAATAAATTCTTCAGGAGAGTAAAGAAGAAAACGATGTCCTCCTGAAGCTCAGGGGGTTGGATGACGGGGAACGGTGGCGGTTATCCGCTCTTCATGGTAGTACTTTCGGTATATGGCTACAAAAACTGAATACAAATTAAGAAAGGCTATTCATGCCTCACTGTCGTGCCCTACTGGGGTGCACATTGGCCATAAAAGAATGAATAATGATATTACCGAAAGCCCAAGAGAAAGCTGCAGATTCTCTTGTAAAATTATATTCGTCACTTCATTTAGGCCATAACTTAGAGGTTTGTTATTTTTGCTTCTATAGAACATTGTAAGAAGATGACATTAATACGATTCAACAAAATTTCTACAGCATTTCTTAGTGATCAGCAACTATTCTGATGGTATTTCCTGCTACATATGCATGGCAGACAAAACAATACTTAATATCAACTTTTTTCTTATGAAGAACTGAGCAAAAGACAGCCAGCATTATGATCCGTTAATTTCAAGATGATAGACGCATTGCATATACAAGATTGGAAGCCGTAGGCAGAGGGAAAAAAAATGTGTTGAAGATTTTTTACAGCAGAGATTTAAAAACTAAGTGCGCACAACTCTTATAAATGTCGTCTCACATCCTTGTGGTGAAGGAATTCAGAGACTTATTCGAAAAGTGTTTTGATTATGTATAACACCTTTTCTTAGCGATTTATTCTGATCATTACACTTAGCTGTTTTAACGTGCATTCAAGTACTTGGGTAGTGTGATGAGTAAGGATGGAAGTTTTGAGGATGAAATACTTGAAAGGGTACAGCAGGAAAGGAAGGTTGCTGGTTCACTGAAAGCGGTGATGAGAAATAGGGAGGTGAGTATGGAAGTCAAGAAGTCACTGCATGAAAGTACTGTGATCCCTACCCTGACGTATGGAAGCGAGGCATGGACCTTGCTAGAAGGTAACAAGTCAAGAGTGAGAGCAGTGGAATTGAGTTACTTGAGAGGAGCATGTGGATTGACATGGAGGGACAGGCTGACGAATGAAGAAGTGAAGGAACGTTGTGGGGTGGATGTTGATGTGGTTGAGAAGATTAGGAGAAATACACTGAGGTGGTTTGGACATGTGGAGAGACTGGAGAATGACAGACTGACTAAAAGGGTGTATGCAGGTGAGGTGGAGGAAGGGAGGGGAAACCGAGGATGAGGTGGAGGGATGGAGTTGAGAGGTATATGAGGGAGAGGGGAGTGAGCTGGGCGGAGGGCAGGCAAATGGAGGGTGACAGAACGACTTGGAGGCGTTTTGTCAGCGGTCACCATTTGCGGGATTAGGGCGTTGGGCTATAGATAGATAGAATTTATGTCGATATGTGGTCGATATAAACAGCATAAAGATAATGTTATGGCACATTGTGCAAGGCAAATAGTTAAGGATGAGGTGCTACAGAGCCCCGTTCGTCATTTAGAGAATAGCCCTAAGACTGGCCGCACTTATGGCTGTATGCTTTGGCAAACGTGGATACCTCGAGGTGCAACGGACGCAAATCGATATGACTAAATGGAATACCACAGTATTTGTCTAAGCAAACAATCATTACTCTTGCCGGTTATCTCATGTCCGACTAGTGGTCAATAGAGGTATAGCTTCAGTGGGTTAAAATGACCCGAAGAGGTGGTGTGGGAAGGTGTAGGCTTGTAACGAGAGAGAGAGGAGGGGGGAGCTAGTGGATAGGAGAGAAAGAAGGGAGAGAAGTGGAAAAAAAAAAAGGAGAGGGGAGGGAGAGAGGGTCAGGAAGCTAGAGAAGGGCGTGGTTGATGGTATTGGTAGGGTGGGCCTTGAGTACTGGAAGCAACTTTAAGACGGCGTTAAAGAGCACCCCAGTTTTAAGTGGGCCAACGATCAAGGTGGCCATGGGTAAAAAGTGGTGATAAATACGTGTGATAGATTTTAGAGTGTCAACCAAGGAATGCCAATAAAAATATCTATCATGTATCCAGTAAGGTACAGGAAAATTGTATGACACACGTCTATATATACATATACATACATACATGCATACACGCATACATACATGCACTTAAATAGAAAGATAGAAAGATAGATAGGTAGATAAAATACGTGTATGTATTGACTGATAGTTATAGATATAAACCCTATCAACCCCAGAAGATATTTTTTTAATCTCTGCCACAGCTAGACGGTTTTATGTCATTTAGCTTAACAGACAATGTGAACCGAATGAGTTAAAACATATAGTTAATTAACCGCTTGTCTAACGGAGATTATTCTTAAGTTGAACAAAACCAAGTGATGGCCATTTCAGTACCATGAATAACAAGTCATCGTAATGAATGAGTGAAAATATGGTAAACAGAACTGCTCTGAAAAAGTGGTGATAATATGCACATTAAGTTCCTAGGTGATTCTGAACGATCAATAATATCTATCTATAGTTATCTATTTATTTACAGTCGGATGACGTAATCCAGACGAGGATGGCCAAAAACAAATCGTGTCCATTTCACCTTGTCTTCCATCATCAAGCTTTCTTCCATCCAGCCCACACCGTCCTGAGTCATGTTCTTTCCTAATCCATCCCTCCACTTCATCTTCGGTCACCTCCTTCCCTCTCTTCCTCCACTTCATTCACACACACTTTCTTAATCCATTTATGTCCGGTGTCTTCAATATAGGACGGAACTGGGTATTTTCATGAGTTAATAAAGGAGGGAACTCCAGGGTAGGGCCTATGGACTTCAAGACCATGAGTCGATAGGTGGAGGGTGGTATCCATAGTACCCTTGTTCATTGCTTGCCCTGGGCAGTCGCCATTATGCCAGAGCCATGAGAGAGTACCAGCGCTTCTGCTCGTGCCTGCGACCCGTTGAGTTGGGGGGGGGAGGGTGATCCAGCAGCAGAACTGAGTCACCGGGAGCCGACAAGATCAAGGGAACCGTGAATTGGTTCAACGTGAGAACATGTTACGGATTCATTAAGCGCCAGGACACTGGCACTGATGTCTTCGCCCATAGCTCTGTGATCACTGTGCCAAATTCACGGGATTTCCGGCGCTCTTTAGGCGCAGGGGAGACAGTGGAATTTCGTCTCGTTCAGGTTCCCAAGGGTCCCAAGGCTACAGATGTCGCTGTGAAGGACTCTGCCCATGCATGGGAATGCCCCATGGCCCAGAGACGCCAGTCTGGGGGTCCTGGGGAGGTAAATACTACCGTTGCGATGTGTATCGCGACAGCTGAAGCTTTTAGTGGGGGTGACAAGGCGGTTCTGTCTGTTCTCCTACCTCAGTTTTTTTAGGAGAACGGGCTTCTGCGCCTTGTCATCCCTTGAAGCTTTGCCACGGTACACATACCCCCCCTTGTCGGGAGCGTCAGGTCTGGCGGCGGCATCCACCACCAACCCACAAAACACCGCGGAAATGGCTACAGCTGGATGCCCCACTCAACAGGGCGACTAGCACTGCCAATGAATTTCCGAGAGCCACCCCGACACCGTCACAGGCCATGGAACTTGAAATCGGGTACACTGTCGTCGAGGTTCACCTCCTGCCGTCAGGAGCTGAGAAGGAGCAGGTCTCTTCTCCCGTCCCTTTCATCCATTTGGACGTAGAAGAGCCCCACTCCTCGCCTTCTCCATCTGCTGTTGACGTTGTGGAGGTGTCTCTACCATCACCATTTGACGACGTCTCTTGCTCCTCTTTCCCCCCACCACCTACAGGGAAGAAGACAAGGAAAAAGAAGAGTAGCAGGAGCAAGGCCGACCCTTCCAACGCCGCCAGGCACCTATTGGCACTCTTTCCACCACTTCCAGCTGCTGACCACCTTGCCTCTGTATGTATATGTATTTGCAGGAGCTTCTCAGTAACCTCACGGATCTGATAGATGACTATGACACTGTCTTTCATCTACAGGCAGCTCTATCAGGAGATCAGTAAGGCTTACATTTCCAACACCCTCTTTCCTGCTCGAGAAGCTAGTATTCATGCTAACATTGCAGCAGATCCCGATTGTGCTGCTATGGTCCACTACAGCGTGACCAGACTGTTATCTGAAATTTACCGCCTCCAGTTCCATCTGTCTCCCATTGCACTTAACCTGCCTTCTGCCTTTGCCTGAGACACTGTCATGACCGACTCTCCTGCTTTTTTTTTTTTCTGCTTCTCTGTTTCTTTTTCATGCCCTTCTCTGACGGGCTCTTTGTTTACCTGCACCGACCACTCGGGCGAATATTCACAAACAAACTAGTACTTTCCAGCACAGTCCCTCACACAGGAACCCTGGGAACTAATGGGTTAAACACTGGCAAATTTATCGGTTTCCTTAACCAATTCGTACCTAGTAGCCTCAATATAGGACGGAACTGGGCATTTCCATAAGTTAATAAAGAGGGGAACCTTGAGGTAAAGACATGTGAGTTCCACGACTATGAGCCCATAGGCGGAGGGTGGTACACCTAGTACCCTTCCAGCACAGTCCCTCACACAGGTACCGTGGGAGCTAACGAGTAAATTTATCTCTTTTTCTCAAATCTTCCCCAGTGGCATGACCTTCTCGTGGAACCCCTAACATTTTCCAGCATGTCTTTTTTTTTCTTTTTTTATGTGTCCGACTCTGGGCATAGGCTTCACAGCCGGCTGTCAAGGCCCAGCAGTCCTCCTACATATCATACACTTCTACATGTCACCACTTCGGCGCTAACACCCACCAACCATATTGAATACATGCTAGGGCTGTCTCATACAGGACTGGTGTACTGGTATTAGCGGGGGTATTTTTACGACATGTCGGCGTGTCTTCTGGTAGATCATTAAAGCCTGAGTTTATGAAATTCAAATCCTTAAACTGTTCCCTGCCCCAGCCGGGATTTGAACCAGGGTCCGTTAGGACTGCAGGCCACCTCTCTACCGATTGCTGCATTAATGATAATATTATAGATGATTATAGTCATCGTTTTGTACTTGTAACAGGTTCAGTATATAATATGTCTGATTTCTAATGCTCATTAAATACAAGCACGCGAGGTAACATATTAGGGAGCTAGCCTCTATGGCAAGAAAGATCTAGTGGCAGAATTACTTAAAACTGAAAGAGCGACAGCACAATCAATCATCTAGTTTTCGTCAATAATTTCCAAAGCGTGTGATGATATAACATCTCTGACCTTCTTGGTTCACTAGTGAATAAATTTTCATGGGGGACACATAGTGATAACATTAAATAATTACAGGTGATTAGTTATCATCAGAAGTATGTATTTGCTTGAGCCATACTCTTACTTTTGATAATGCGCCATATGACCTCACTCTGTCAATGTTTTTTGAAATGCATGTGTTCTTGCCTTGGGTGTCTCTTTTGGGAGAAAATATTTTGACCTGTAATTGACACTTGGAGTCGTAGTCTGGTCAGCTTAGAATGATACCCAACATCTCGTTCTTACTGGTGTATTTCTGCATACTGCATGTTGACAATTCCATATATGTTATCTGAACAATCTGTCGATACCAAAGAAACACAAAACGAACGAAGAGGAACTAACCAGATATAATCTGCTAAAAAAAAAAAAAATCACTGAAGGAATCCTTTAGCAAGCCTCCTAAGCTGAAAAAAATATTTAGATTTTGATGACGTTAGTCTTACGAAAGTCTGTATAGCAAGTGTAAGTGTGGTGCTGCTGGAAGTGCTATGAAACTGTAATGGCACTGGGAATGTTACGCAAGTCTGACGTTACTGCCCGGAGAATGTAGTATATTTTCAAATAATGAAGGTAAGCTAGCGAAGGAGTAACAAAGTCCCGATTTGTCTCTGATGGTCTAATAATTAATGCACCTCTGTTAAAATGGCAGCCTTGCATAGGTTCAAACCTTAAAGAGATGACTGGCGAGGTAATACATTGCCACCAGGGAAAGTAGCTTAGTCACTTTCCCTACTGTATATGGAATGTACGATGGTAGTCCAGCCGGGAGACCCTGCTCTGCTCTGGAACGGTAAGAAATGGGACTGGCTGTAACCGTTTATGTTTATGGAACACCTGCCGTTCTAAGAAACACTCAGCCTCCATCCCGCCCGACAGACTGTTGGCAGGATCTATATAAAAATGCGGTATGTACTATTACTGTCACCTGCTTTGTCTGTCTATCTATCTATAGCCAGACGCATTAATCCAGAAGAGGGGACCACACTCACTCCGTCTCCATGTCAAAATGTTTACTACGAACAAGTGTCCATTCCTCCACTGAACACCAACCTCATTCAAATACCTCTCCAACCGATCTCTCAACCTTTTCGTTGGTTTCCGTCCCCTCCTTCAGAAAGTTAAGAACCGGGACCTATTCCACGTCTTTTATCTCTGTCATAATAATACGGCAATGGTTGCATGATTTTCTGGTGATGCAATATGTTTTGTAATAAATATGCAAGAAAACAAATTTTCTTCTAAAATGATTGTCAAGAAATAGGTATGGCAAAAGTGCACAGATATGAGATGAAAAAAGCACAGGAACAAGAGCATTCCAACAGCTACAAATACATAACTGTGGTTAAGGTGTGGAATGTAGTACTGGGTATAGGTCTCCAAATATGCAAAGGGCAAAAGTGCTGAGATAAGAGTGAAAAAAGCTCAGAAACAGGAGAGCGTTCAGGATGGGAGGAGATTTGGAGACCTATACCCATTACTACCTTCCACACTTTAGCCACGAACTTGTAGCTGGCGGAATGTAGTAATGGATGTAGGAAATTGTACTCCTTGACTTCTTCAAGAATTTCTTTGTTTATTCTCATTATGCTCTTTGCTGTATTTAGATAAAACATTAGTTTTCCTCCAGTTCATCAGTAGCCCTACTTTGAGACTTTTTCCGATTAGGTAATTTAACATTTCTTCCAATGACTCTGATGTTTCTGAGATTAGGATAATGTCATCTGCAAATCTTAAATGCATTAGGTGTTCTTCATCCAAGCTTACTCCTTAGTCCTCCCATTCTAGCTAACTAAAAATATTTACTAGGCATACAATGAGTAATTCTGGTGAAACTGTATTTCCCTGACCCACGTCCTTCTCAGTGTTAATTTTAGCCTTTGTGTAATTTAATTGTAGCAATTCCTTCTTTATATGTGTTTGAGCAGATTGCCAAAATTCTCATTTATTCCTTGTTCCCACAAATAATTTATTATTCATATGTGCTCCACTGAAACGAGAGTCGTTCATGAAGAACAAAACTTAAGCCAAATGGTATATAGTAATTTCTCACTTATCTGGACATAACAGAGTCAAAGGCATGTCCGGGTAGTGGCAACATCCGGATAATGAACACTATTCTCCTACCATACCCAGATCCTACCTATACCCAACCTCCTAATACCTAACATTTTGTACAGTACCTATGCTTAATTTGGAAGTGTTTACCGGTCATTCAGGCATATTTAGACATCAACACACACAAAGGAATATTCAAAGTAATGTTAAACACCACGAAAACCATGCAGAAAAAACACTGAAAACCAAAAAACTCATTACTTATACATTACTGTTTGTACAGCATTCTTCCTTTTTTGGACACTGTTTTCAGGTCAGTCTGCCACATTTAGACATCAAAACACTAACATGAATATCTGAAGTAATGCTAAACACCAAGAAAACCATGAAAAAACAATGAAAACCAAAAAACACCCTACATACACTGTACACTACCGTGTGTACAGTACCCCTCCTAATTTTGGCACTATTTTCAGGTCAATCTGCCATATTTAGACATCAAAGCACACATATGAATATCCAAAATAATGCTAAACACACACAAAAAAACATTAAAAATTAAAAACCAAAAAACACTCAACCTATACACTACAATACAGTATGTACAGTACCCCCTAATTTTGACACTATTTTCCGGTCATTCTGCCATAATGAGACATCAAAACACACATAGGATTCTCCATATTAATGCTAAACATCAAGAAAACAATCCATAACCAACAAAATTCCATATAATAAAAACATGGTCTGTTTGAAAATCAGTTATCAGTGACGAGTGATTGCTCCCAGTATTTACAAAAATTCCACAGCCAAATATGCCACCAGAAATTGGTTATGATGGTATAAATGGTATACCAATACCTTTGCTGGTGTTTATTCTATAAGATAAGCTAATAAAGACACCTAAACTGATAACTAAAACTACAGAAATGCAGTGAGAATAAAGTGTACAGGAGTAAAACTTACCTTCATGTAACTTTCCCACCATCCTAGTGCAAAATTTTGCCAGGACCTTCCAAGAGTTAAGCATATGTCTAGATGCAGAATTTCATGAGCTTTCTTATGGATTGTGCAGAATTTCGATACAGCCAATAGTAGTCAAATAAAATGCAAAGAACTTTGAAGACTTATGAGTCAGTCTTGTCACCACAGTGGAGGGTAGGGACTGAGGGAGTGAGGGGGGAGCCGGAAGGGTATGAAGGAGGGACAGGAGAAGTGAGTCTGTGGGGAGGATTCTCCCCGTCCTGTCAATAGGCAGACGGGCACTTTTTTCGTACATTTACTCGTGGTTTGCAGTCTGTTAGATGCCTAGTGGCCACGTGCAAAACACAACTCACAGTGACTGGGGGACTTTTGACATTCGGTATAGAGGTGGATGGTCACTGTCACTGAACATGTAACCATGGCTTGTGGTCAGTGTTCGACGATGGTGGCAGTTGCGAAAGACTTAGCCCAGTGGCCACATGACACTGGACGTTTGGTAGAGGTGGACGGCCACTGTCACCGAATATGTACTTGTCATTTGTGATCTGTGTTCGATGGTGGTGGCAGTTGGGAAAGACTTAACCCAGTGGATGCATGACATTAGACATTCATTACAGATTCATACAGATGTTTTGACACCACTTGCGGGTCACCGTTGTATTACTCAGGGGGTGATCGGACGAGCACAGCTTTGTCGATTCAGTACGTGTGGATGGACATTTTAACTCTGCCTCTGGGTTATAGACTATTTCCCGCACACGGCTCGAGCCCAGCGCCCAAGATACTAAATGTTTGACCATGTCAGCTGGCCAGCTGAAGTTCTCGGGGACTTTTATGTCCGGATAATAACAAATAAACTAGGATAATGGTTTAATAGAGCCAAAGTCTAGCATCCGGATTATGAACATGTCCAGATACTGAGTGTCTGGATAAATGAGGAACTACTGTATTTATATTCTGCAGTTTTCACAGTTACCCAATTCGATGTGTGCACATGATCAGTAGATGAATACCTGCTTTGGAATCCTGCCAGTTCATGAGGTTAGATTTCTTCTAAATTTGTTGTTATTCTGTTCGCAAGTACTTTAGTGAAGGTTATATATAAATGCTAATGATATAATGGCTCGAGAGTTACTAAGATCTTTTGAGTTGCCTTTCATGTAAAGCAAAGTAACTATTGCATTACACCAAGTAGGAAAGCCTGTTTTGTAATTCTACTCCTGCTTCTGACAGTAAATATGCTAATATTCCGTCTTCTCATGCATCTTTTCCTCTTTTCATACTTTTCGGAGAAATATTTTCTTCACATTGTGTTACCTCAGGTACTTCACTTGTGTCATCTGAAAATTTAGCTGCTGATACTATTGTCTTTGGTCCATATAGTTCTTTGCAAATTTTTTCCTCTCTTCACCATCTATCTCGGCATAGAGTAATTTTACTTCAGAGATGTTTCAGATTTTTTCTTTTTTTAATAGTTTCTTTAAGCTGATCCATTTTTCTAATTTTCTTTCTCTTCTGTAAAGCTTGTGAAAAATTTATTTCTGCTCTTTCTATTTCATCTTTCTGTTTTCACTTTCACCTTTTTCCTTCTTTTCATGAACTAGAGGGTCATTTTTTAATACATCTTGGCATTGTTTGTGTTAGCTTTCCCTACAACTTCCTCTGATACTCTTAGCCCTTTCGTTAGTCTATTGTTCTCACACTCAGCATAACTTTGAGCCTGAAATCTGTTTGCTATTCCTAATCTAAAGGCTACTTTGCTTTCACTTAAATTTATTGGGTACATTTTATTTTTCATCAGCTTCTTTCTTTCATTTCTGAAACTCAATATGCCTGCACAACCTGCCTTTCTATGGTTACTAGTAATTTTCACTATGTTGATAACTGTGACATTTATGATCTTGTTATTTATATATGCGATAATGAAGTAGATATCTTTTTTGTTCTCCATTTGGACTTCTCCAGGTCCATTTTCTCCCTGTTCTAATGTGAAACAACATTTCAGCAAAATTTACGACAATTTCACCTCTGTCATTCCTTTCTCCTACTCAGAAATTTCCCATACATGCTTGTCCAGTTTTAGATTTGAATTGTTGTCCCCCATGAGTATAGTATATGTGGTCTTTTCTTCTTCCATAATCAGGAAGATGTCATCACAGAATGCCTCTATTTTTTGTTTTACCTGAGCTTTGAGAAATCGGTGAATATACTTATATTACTTTTAGGGTATATCTTTTGCCTAGAATAATTACAAGTCATTAGATATGATGGTGCATTTAACAAATGTTTTTTTGGAATACTGATGCTAATTAGGAATCCTACACTACTAACTCTTTCATTTTGCCTTCCTCTGTAGTAAAATAGGTGGTTGCTTTCTTTGAGTTGAATTTATTTTTCTTCTTTTCCGTGTATCTCACTCAGACCTACAACATCCCATCTAAAGTGTTCTAATTCTGTCATTAACGGCTGTTTCACACCAGATCCGATGCTAACTGCCCTGCTGGTCGTACGCTCGCAATGTTTAAGATGTGACTTTTTCACACCGGAAGCGATGTCAGTGAGTTAAGTTGTGGATGTTGCTATAAGCTGTATCACTGGAGCCATGGAAGACAGTACTGAGTGGTCCGAGGAGGAGGAGGAGCTGTTATTGCTCTCTCTAGCCATTACCAAGAAAATGAAAAAGAAATGGGTACGAGACAAATGGGAAAAGATTAAAGCTGGGTGAATACCACCACCTTTTTCAAGAACATTCAAGTGATAAGGAAGAATTCAGGCACTATTTTAGACTGTCTCCCACTTAGTTTAATGAAGTCTTATCAGTGACTGAACGAAACATTCAGAAACAAGATACAAACTACAGGTAGGCCCTAAGTGCAGTGGACAGACTGGCAGACTGTAGCAACTGACTCCTCACGCACTATAGTGCGCAAGTGTGACGGAAACTATGTTGAGAAACATCGCAGAGGTAGCAAACTGGAAAACTGTGCAAGCGACGCCACACGCGACCATTACAAAGCATCACATCCAGTCTGAACAACCTTTCTCAAAACAACACAAGCAATTGAAAGCCATATCGCTTCCCATCAGCAGCATCCGGTGTGAAACGGCCTTAAAGTATCAGGTCTGTAATCTTCTGGGAGGCATCTTACATTGCATATGTAGATCTTCATGGATTTTAGTTTGTTTAATATCCCAGTCTTTGATTTGCCAAGAGAGTGCCTACTCACTTTCAGTGGCACACTGCCCGTACGCACAGGAGGCAGTGTGGTTCGACATTTAATAGACGTTGATCCGACAGGTATTTCTTTGAAATTGTTAACAGAAGAATTCATGTTTGGTTGGGAAGACTGGGGTAGAGAATCTCACCTCCTTGTCACACAGTTTCTGGTGAGATGAAATTTTGTTTGAGTTTATTCAGTATATTTGGTGGAGTCATATATATCAATATGGATCCCATTTATAT
>JAGKTI010010608.1:0-22500 GCA_018397915.1 Birgus latro
ATATAATGCACAATGGATTTAAAGATAGCCTATTAAATTCCTTTAAGGATCATTATGTCTGATGGTGGTTATCCTGCCGTTGGTAGCACAGCAGACATTGTGTGATGTGTTTTTTCACTGGAATTGTAAATCACTGCAACATAAGACTTGCCTTTGTTTTTACCTGCTTACAAGATGCACTGTCCAGAGCAGATTTACCTAAAAACTTAGGTAATATTTCTTGTATCCCTTATTATTATCCACTCGTGTAATATCAAATAGAGAGAGTATTTGATAAGGCTTGTAAAACGAGTGTCAAATGTCACAGCCGTAACAGAACTTTAGATACTGTAATCAAAGGTACTGAGTGTTCTGAAGCAGTATAATAAACTCTACTGCGTCACCCTTAATTCAAAATGATATAATTAGTGTTTCATTTAACCTGACAACTGCAACATTAGATTTCCTGGTCTACCCCCACATGTGCAAAAAAAAAAAAAATAATAATAATTTTTGCTGATATGAAATGAAAGAATGCATGGAAAAGTATAGGAAAAACAAATATGAGTTCATTATTTACCTTAGTTCAGCCGTGGTGAAGTAATGAGGACATTCCTGGTCTACCCTCCCATGTGCAAAAAAATGGGAAAAAATTTTCTAAAAAATAATTTTTGCTCATTTGAAATGAAAGAGTGCATGGAAAAGTACAGGAAAAACATATGAGTTCGTTATTTACCTTAGTTCAGCCATGGTGAAGTAATGAAGACATATGGGAGAAATATGTAGCGCACCCTTAAAAAAAAAAAAAGCTTGCCCATATGATATACATCGCAGCTACAAGGCTTCCATCATATGATGAACGTCGCAGCCATCGGGTTAAAAAACGCTGTGAACGAAATGGTTGTACATGCCATACTTCCAACCTTTTTCATAGAAAAATATTAATAGCTTTTTCGTTAAACCCCTCTAAAAGCCTGTTAGATGAAAGTTAACATTTAATAGTTACACTACTAATATGACCACTGATCGTTCTTATTGCTTTGCCAGCGATTTAGTATATGATTCTTGCCAAGCAGTAGAGAAAACATATACTGAATATGAAGACTGAGGTAACAAGCCTTGTATAGGTAATAAACCTCTTGTTCGTAATGAAATCTTATACCATATTTTTGTGATAACACTGTAATAGCACCTTCTAGACTATTAAGTCCTTTCTTTGCCCCAGTTCTAACATTGTGGCTAATATCTCCAAGCTGAGACAGCCTAGCTAGTTATCTGTCTGTTGATTCTCTCTGACGTGATGCGCAGCAAGGGGGGGAAGGGGGGATGGGCAATGGGCATGCCTGAGGTGAACACAGAAACAGTGGAATAGTAATACACTTGTCGCTGACCGTACCTTCACTCATCCCTTCTCCCCTGTTCTCAGTCCTTTCTTAGACTGTAAAGCGTCTTCAATCAGTAGTTCCTTTACACTATCTCGAAATCACGTCAGAGCCTATCGAGATCTTGTTTAATTAACCCGTAATATTCAGCCGGCTTGGAAGGGCTGGAATCTCCCCTCATTAGACCGGAACCTCAGATGTGCAAAGGGATTATTTCTCTCAGTGCCCCTCGTTCAAGGGGTGATTTGTTCAGACTTTGACTAGACAATTTTCCTTGGGTGAGAGAAATCCTAGCAGCTAAAGAGTTATCTTTGTTGATATGAGAGCTAGTAACTAAGAGGTTGAGGAAAGGGAGGAGGAAGCAAGAAATGGAGTAGAACAGATAGGAAAAAAATTATGTGGGAGGAAAGGAAAAAAGTAAGAAAATGGTAGGAAGGGAGGGAAGAGGCAAGAAAGGGGGAGGGGAGAAGAGAGGAAGCAAGAGGTGAGAAAGAGGGAGACAGAGTAAGGGAGGCAAGAAAAAGAGAGACAGCAAGATATGAAGCAGGACATGTAGGTCAGAGGGGAGAAACGTGCAAACAGAATATGAAGGTAGACTTGCGGAATCCAAGGAGGAATGAGGAAGAGAAACAACAAGACATGATAAGTAATCGAAAGAAGGCGGATTAAAACTAGGAAACAAGAGGGGGAGAAAAAAAAGGGAGTAAAGAGAAAAAGAAATAGTAAGGAGGAAAACGAGAAAGTACGAAGTGAGAAAAAGAGAAAGGGAGAGAGAAGGAAACGAGGGGGAAAGAGAAAAAAGCAATGTCAGAAGACAGAAAGATGAGGGAAGAAGGAAGGTCAAAAACAAGAAATGATGAACAGAAGAAAGAAGCAAGGAGAAAGAAGAGGAAAGAAGGCAGAGACCAAGAGAGAAACCAATTAAAAAAGAAAAGAGAAGGAAGATGTAAATAGAGAGGAAGGAGGAGGTGAAGCAGAAGGAAGCAAGGGGGGCAGGAAAATTAAAAAAGGAGGAGAATTCAAGACATTCTGGCGAATGGAAGTTGAATGCCAGAGGTGAAGGGAGAGACAGAAGGCGAGGGAAGATAGGAAGGCTGAGGACGGCAAAGGTAGAGGAGGAAATGAAGGACGAAGTTTGGAAGCAATAAATGGAAGGAGAGAAGAAAAATAGGGAAAAAAATGAACAGAGGGAGGAAGAAGGAAAAACGAGAGAAGCGAAGAGAAGAAGGAGGAGGAAAAGGAGGAGGAAGAATAAAGAGAAGGCAAGTGCTAAAGGAAGGAAAAAAGAAGGAAGGAAGGTAGGAAGGATGGTAGGAAGGAAGGAGAGAGGAATCAAGGAAATATGTTAAACACGACTCGGGAATTATATTTGGCCGTGAAAGTCGAGATGGACCACGCCTGATGTGTCAAAGAGTCACAGACGAGATGAAGAAGAAGACAAGTAGGAGGAGGGGGTGGAGGAGGGGACTGGGAAAAGGTGAAGGAGAAAGGATGAAAGAGGACAAGAGTGAACGAATGAAGAGGAATAAACAGGAAAAATAAGAAAGGAGATGAGAAGACGAAGAGGGAAATGGAAAAGTAAATATAAGACAAAAGAGAAGAAGGAATAAGGAGAGAGAGAACGTTGGAGAGGCATGGAATGTCGATAGTATTGTTACGAGGCGGCTTGTCCTCAAAAGGTGGGTCATAACAGGCGGAAAGGAGGAGGGAGGAGAAGCGGAGAGATGAAACAGAAGGAGGAGGAAGAGGAGGAGGGGGAGGAGGAGACGTGGAGAGAGAGACGGAGAGAGGGGGAGAGGGAAGGAGAATATAAAGACAAAAGTAGGATATGAAGGAGGCAGAAAATAAAGAAGGGGGGGAAGGAGGCAGATAGAAAATGAAGAAGAGTGTAAAGGGAAGGGCGAAAGTAGACGGAAAAAGAAGGAAGAAGTAAGAAAAAAACGAGGAATTAAAGGAAAAAAATGAAAAAAGAGTTAGGGAGACGGGAAAAGTAGAGAGAAAAACAAGGAAAGGGTGGGAGGAAAGGTGAGAGAGGACAATCGGGGGAAACGAAATAGGAAGTAAGAAGAAGAAGGGAAATGGGACAGAAAGAACAAGGAAAAGTAGAGAGAAAATACAGAAGACAGTTGGGTGCAATGAACTGAGGAAGAGGAGGAGGAGGAGGAGGAGGAGGAAGAGGAGGAGGAGGAGGAGGAAGAGCTAGAAACAAAAATGCATAGAAAAAAGTAGGGTGCAGAAAGAAGAGGAATTAAAGATAATCGGCAGTAGCAGGGGAATCAATGGAGGAAAACAGAAGACAAAAATTAAGGAGGGTGGTAAACAGACTGAGAGTAAGAAGGAAAATAAAGGAAAAAAAAAAAAATGAACGCAGAGAGAACGGGGAGGCAGAAACAGTATGATGGTCATAAAAGAAGGGGGAAGGAAAGTGTACGAAGTTGACAAAAAGAGGATGGGCAAGGTGAAGAGAGTAATAAGAAAAAAGGAAATATTAATAGTTTGAGGGAGATGAAACTAATAAGGGAAAGGTAAAATGAGTAAGAAGGGGACAAACAGAATAAGAGGAAGGTGGAAAAAGTTGAAAAGAGACAACGGGAAGGCGAAGAACTGAGAGAATAAGAGGGAGGGAAACAAAGAAGAAGAGGGACAGGGACAGAGCTCGAAAGAGACATGAAAGAAGATGGAGATGTTAAAAGCCAGGCAGCAGAAAGAATAAGAAAGAGGAGACTGATGAAAAGAAGGTAAAATGGAGGTGGAAAACGTAAGAAGGGAAGCAACAATTATATTGAAATACTTTAGTGTAACATATAGATATAAAGTAAGGTATAAAGTAGGAAATAAATTAAAAAATAAAAACTAAGAACGGCACGTAGAAGTACGAAAGAGAGGCAGTGGAATTCGCGAGGAAGCAGGGAAAGACAGTGAGAGATGAACAGATAGTGACTCCAAAGGGGAACAGAAAGAAAAGGGTGCATAGGGGGATAAAGAAGTTAGAAAAGACAAGGAAGTACAGAGAATAGACAGACCAATGTGGAAACCTGGACAGGAACAACAAAAAGCAAATGGGTTCATGGAAGGTTCAGTAAAAAAAAGGTAAAAGATAGGAAAAATTTTAAACAAACAAACATGTAGACATGATATAGGTAACATAAAGTAAAGTAAGAAAAGCTGGATAAAACAGCGAAAGACAGACAAACATGAAAGCAGGACTCAGGTTACAAAAAACAGAATATGAAAAGGTGCACAAAACGGTGAGAGGCAGAGAGACAGGCAGAGGAACAAAGGCTAAAGGGAATCATAGAAGGTTAGATCCATTAGGAGAAAGACGGAATAGAAAGTGATGGGTAGACATAAACAGGCAGGGAGACGCTCACAGCAGTCAGAGGCAACAGGAGGTACAGCAACTCAGGGAAGGTTTATTTAAGCAAGAACAGGTACGGAAAATTCAGTGAGAGATGGAGGAACGTCGGGGCAGGACCGAGACAAAGGGGGCAAAGACTGGGTAGGAAGAGACAAGAAAAGACATTAAAAATAGACAAACTAGAATGATAGGAAGACGATAGTTGCAGAAAGAGGCAGCAAAATACGTAATGATTTAATGGAAGGTTAGATTAATTACGAGAAGTCAGGAAAGAGCAGTGAATACACACAAAAATTTAAAGGCATGAAGATTTTCATGGATCGGCAGATGGGGAAAGAAGAAGGGAAAGAGGGTCAAGGAAAATGATAATAAAAACGAGAAGACAAGAGAAGTGAGTGAACGACAAACAAATCTTGGCGGTCAGCCATGTGTAGGCAGAAACAACAGAAGACACAGGTTATTGGGTAAGGTTAAATCAAGTACAAGCGAACATGAAAAGACGTTCGGGAAAGAAAAAAGAAAACGTACAATAGGGAACAGGAAGTAGAACGTTAAATTAAATATAGAAAGGCACGAAAAGAGTGAGATACAGGTAACCATAAACGACAGGAGGATAATCAAGCTATACATGCAGCAAAAGGAAAGTGGAGTAATGGATGATTAAAGTAAGAAAAAAAAGACAGAGAGGCAGATAAACATGTACGACAGCAATATACTCACGGTAGACATGCAACAGAAGGGGTAGGAAGTCAGGGAGAGTGATACTAAGTATGTGAAAACAAAGGACAGGGAGAGATAGACAAACACGAACGACAGGAAGATATTTGCGGCAGACATTAGGAAAAAAAACGGGCAGGAAAGATTAAACTAAGCAACACTGACAAGAAAAGAGAGTGAAACAGAGGAACATGCACGTTAAGGGAGATGTTAGCTACAGACAAACGTAGCTGAGAGAAAGATGAATATGTTAACAAAACAAAAAAAAAAATGGAAAAGACGGTGAGAGGTGGAAAACAAGAATACAATTTCGCTTGACAGACCACAGAAAATAAAGAGGTAAGGAAAGAATAAACGTAGCCAGTAAAGGCAGCAAAATGCAGTTAAAGTTACAAACGATACGATGATGCTATAGACGGATACGGGAAAGTGTTAAAGGAAGGTTAAATTAAGTTAGGAATGACAGAAAAGGAAAGTGAAAGACAGAGAAGCAGGGATCAGGGTAAGCTAAATTAAGTAAATTCAGGCAAGAAAAGCCAGTGAGAGACAAAAAAGCAGGGAAAAGAAAACTTAGTAAAGACAGACTAGTAAGGAAGAAAGGAAGCTACGAGAGACAGAAGTTATGGAAGGTAGAGATGATCAGATAAATTAAACCTTTTACTAAAATAACTCAGCCATGGAAAAATCATCTGGTGTTACCTAAGTAGAATGTTTCTCATTCATTGCAAAAGATTTAGCATAAGGTGAAGGAAACTGTCTTTGGTTACAAGAGTTGAAACACACACACACACACACACACACACACACACACACACACACACAAATCAATCATATTCAAGCAATTACTAGAGTTCTAACCTTTAAGTACGAAAGGTCTCCCCAGAGCTATATAAATCATCCGGTGTTAGCGAGAATAACTCTAAAAAATCATTGTATTGAAGAGGTTAAGTGTGTCCGTAGCAGCAAAGGGATAATGGAGATAGTCTGTAATATGCGACCGCTAACACTTCTCTCAATAAAGTCTCGTGTCAGCCTGAATAAAATGCTCAAATGAGGGCACTTGCTTGGGATAGATTTCTCTTTACTTCAACCATCTTAACCTATGATATCCATAAGAGAACCAGACGTCTGTAGTGATCAGTAACTACCCATGTAAAAAAATATATATATTTCTAGATCAAAGTTTTCGTATATTATTAATGACCATGCAGACGGACAGGCAGATAGACATACAACCAGACGCAACCAGAAACATTGCCCACGCTTATGAAATTAAAACGAAATAAGCTCTACAGTCCAATGAAGTATTCTCTTTTATTCTTGCTACTGTCAAAAACTGCATTCCGTCTTGGAGAGAATTTCGAGCTGGAGATGTTATATATAGCCTTCATTTACCTTTCAGGACGAGAGGTCTTCCTAAAGCTAAATATAATCGTGTGGAATAGACAGAATAAACTATCAGAAAATGTCACCGTACTGAAGGGACTAGGAGTAAAACAAGGGAGGAGGAGTGAAGGAGACGTAACCAGAAGGGAGGAGGAAGAGACAAAGGCACGATGGAAAAATTAAGAATCAAAGAGAGTGCGTAACTCTTGAGGAGATTAAAGATAGATTAGGGAGAGTTAAGGAGGATAAGAAAGGTGATAAGAAGGATCAAAGAGAGTTAAAGAGTCCCGGGGAGAGTAAGGGAGGATTTCGAAGAGTAATGGTGGATCGGGGAGAGTAAGGGTGGATCTGGGAGAATTAGGGAAGATCTTGGAGAGTAAGGGAGGATTTGGGAGAGTAAGGGAGGGTCAGGGAGAGTAAGGAAATGTCAGGAAGAGTAGGGGTGTATCCTGGAGAATCAAGAAGAATCTGAAAGGGAGTGGGAGAAAAAGCGACATTACTTGTCGAATAGAGATAACACGGGACAGCAGAGGAGGATCTGGAATATACGGGATTGTCAAGGATAGTAATACGGAAACAGGAAAAGTAAGGGAGGATCAGGGAGAGTAAGGGAGGACAAGGGTGCATAAGGAAGAGTAGTGGTGGACCACGGAGAGTAAAGAAGCATTAGGGAGAGTAAAACAAAAAAAAGGTTAGGGAGAGTAATGGAAATCATGAACAACATAAGTGGATCAGGGAGAGTAAAAGTGGAGCAGGGATAGTATAAGTGGATCAGGTGGAGTACAAGAAGGTAAGGAATAGTATTAAAGAATTAGGGAGAATATAGGATGATCATGGAAAATATAAGTGGATCGAGGAGAATAGGAGGAAATCAGGCTAAATGCAAGTGGATCAGGGAGAGCAGAAGTGGATCAAGCTGCTAATGAGTGGATCAGTGTGAATACAAGTGGATCAGGGAGAATACGAGTGGATCAGAGAGAATATAAGTGGATCACAGAGATTGCGAGAGGATATAAGTGTACCAGGTAGAGTATGGGAGAATTAGAATAACATATGTGGATCGCGGAAAGTAATAGAGCGGACAAGGAATAAATGAGGATCACTAATAATATAAGAGGATCCCGGGAATACAAGAGGATCCCGGGAAAGATAAGTGGATTAGGGGAAATACAAGTGGATCAGGGGAAGTACAAGTGGATCAGGGGAAATGCAAATGGATCAGATGGAAAGTAAGTGAATTAGAGGGAATACAAGTGGATCAGAGGAAATACAAATTGATTAAGGGGAATACAAGGTGATCAGGAGGGAGTACAAGTGGATCAGGAGGAATAAAGATTGATTGATGGGAATATGAGTGGATCAGGGGAAACACAAGTGGACTGGGGAGAATGTCAGTTGATCAGAAGATGAATGAGTCAGGAGAGTATAATACAGATTTAGAAAGCAAATACGTAGACTAGGGAGAATATTAATGGTTCAAGGAGAATATATGAGGATGGTAGAATATATCATGGTCAGGGAGAATACAAGAGGATTAAGAAGGTTATATGTTGGTCAAATAAAATATCTCTTATGTAGGTCATGGGAAAAATGAGCGAATTATGGAGAATAAATTAAAAGGGAGAGAAGAATGTAAGTATATCATGGAGAATATACCTGCATTAATGTGAATATAAGGCGATCAAGGGAATACACGTATAACTGGATAAGGGAGAATATAAGACGATAAATGAGAATTTAAGTGCCTTAGCGAGAATATAAGTACATCAGGGAGCCGAATGCGGGATGAATGAAAAATAGAGTAGTGTGTGTAAAAGCCATGCCAGCAAGGGAGATTAGAGTGGTTCGCTAAAAGCAATGGAGGACCAGTCACAAATGCATCAGCCCACATACCATCCCGCCCACATACCATCCGGGGTTCTCTACCACCATGACATCCACACTGCACCCGCTCACCTAACATCCTGGAAATCCCCACCACTATACCATTCACACTCCACCCGCCCTCATACTATCCCAGGATTCTCTACCCCTACTCTATGCCACCCAAAACTCCACCCGTCCACACATCTTTCCGAGGATCTTTACCAGTATGCCACCCACACTCCACCCGCCCACATATCTTCTTGCGATTCTCTTCCAGTGTACCATCCACACTGCACCCTCCCACACACCTCCCTGGATTCTATGCCATTATACCACTCACAATGCACCCGCCCACGTACACCATGCCGAGAGTCTCTTACATTAGATCATCCACACTGCACCCGCACACACACATTCTCTGGATTCGCTACCACTTTACCAACCACACTGCACACGCCCACATACTGGCCTCCAAGTATGACCTTAAAAACCTTCAAACCTGTAAAAGACAAAATTTGGACAAATATAACCTCTAACCTCCTTCAAAGGTCATGTTGTGACCTTTAAACAATCTGTTTTTTGTTTTGTTTTTTCAATATTTTTGGCAAAATGATGTTTTACTATCTAAATTCAAATCATCTGTGAAAGAGAGGTTGAGCCAGGTTGGTTTGTTGCCCATAAGTTACCATTTACACTGAGACTGTTAGATGCTTATACAATTGTAACTTGAAATTTATAGATACAGTAGTTCCGTTTTTCACTATTTGATGAATAAAAAAAATGTGATGTTTGATATCCTAAACCACTGTTATATTGGAGAAAATCACAAAAACACATCACCTGCAATGTTTGTCACCTCCGCCAAGGAGGTTGTTTTACCACGAGTTGGTTTGCTTCTCTGTTTGTTTGTTTGTTTGTCTGTCTCTCTGTTAGCAGAATTACTCAAAAATTCATGAACGGATTTTTACGATATTTTCTGAAAGGGTGGGCCATGGGCCAAGGAAGAAATATTTAAATTTTGGGCCAGATCCGGAGTATCTCGCACAATATCTCCAAAAGTTCTCACTTAATGTCAGTGATATTTTCTGGAAAGGTGCGGCATGGACCTAAAAGGAATTGATTAAATTTCGGGAAGGATCCGGATCCGGATCTGGGATTACTCAAAAAGTTATCAACGGATTCTGAGGATTTTTTGTAGAAGGATGGACCATGGGCCAAGGAAGATATGATTAAATTGGGTGGCGAATCCGGATCTGCAGCACAATATTTCCAAAAGTTCTCAATGAATTTTAATAAAATGTTGTGGAAAGCTGGGTTATGGAACAAGAAAAATTTGATTAAATTTTGATCCTGATCTGGATCCTTTTTAATGGCACTGGCATTGATGGAGGTATGCGTTCTCTAAGTGCTTTCTAGTTTATGTTTTGTGGTTGTTTGGAGGGAGGGATTGGACATTTCCCGGAGGGTACTATTAGTCTTTTACCTATAAACTTGGAAAAAACTTCGATGGTTTGTTTACTAAATAACTAGGATAAAGCAAGTTCGAGAATCGAGAATTACTCGTACATTGGCTATCATTATAGCTTATTGCTGAGAAGCGGGATTTGCAAGAGAGGAAGGACTGGAAGGTTCTCAGTATTTCTCGTATTTTTCAGTTACGTGTCAGAGTTGCCAGGTAGCCTGCTATTTGTGACTGGAGTTATTTGTAAGTTGTACAATAATTTTTGTGCTCTTTTTGTCTATAATATTTTATATATGTGATTGTTAAATAATGTAATTTTATCGCAGTTTGTATGCTAAGTAATTTAGAGTGTTATGCAATGTAAGAAAACTGGATATTTTCGATGTCTCAGAGTTGGTAATAGTTGCTTTCTCCAGAATGTATACTGTACAATTCTAGTATTTAGGATTATAAGGAGGTGGAAGAACCTAGGTGAGTCAGTTTCGTTTCAGTTCAGAGTGGGTTTAGTTCAATGTCAGCGCAGTTTGTGACACTTGTATTGCTCCGGTACTTATGAAAACAGTGAAGTGAAGTTGACAAACATTAAATGTAATTATTTGGAAAATAAAGACAGCGAACTTATGAAGCCAGTGTTTATTTCCCCCGCCTGAGCCGATCTTGTTGTACCCGAATGGCTGACCAGATAATGAACACCTCACTGAGCAACGACTTTCCTAGACTGTACTACTGCTGTTGGAGTCTGTGGCAGTGTGGGACGGGGAATAACACTATCATTATATGCTAGTTGAGGAATATCCAAGCCTAAACAATGATAGCCCAAGCAAATTTGACTTTTGCGACGCAGTTTGTCGACCAATTGCCGTAAATCCTAAGGGTGAACTGTATTTTATACTCATTTTCACCAACTTTCTTTTAACTTATGGTATGTAGGAGGACTGCTGGGCCCTTGTGAAGCCTATGCCTAGAGTCAGACACATAAAAAATAAATAAAAATAAAATAAAATAAACCTGATTTTTAAAATATCAACCAAGACCTTCTTATTTTGGACTTTATTCGGTTCGGAAAGCAAAAACAGAGCTTAAGTACTACTTTTCCCTGTCTCATACATGTTGACATGCTACGTTACGCAACTCACTTCCAAATCGCCTGGCTGGACTTGTTGGACAGCACTGATGTCCAGCTGACCAAGTACATCAAGGAGAACAAGGAAAGTCCTACCTTTGTCAACTACACTATCTGCAGCAAAGATGTAGGGGTTGACTCCATGGGCAAAGCTGCCCTGCTCCAACATGCTAAGATGAAGGGTCACAAGACCAAGGCAGACATTGTGTTTGGGAGATCGACCCAAAAGACCATCAGCCTCCAGACTATGGGACCATCTAAAGTCCTCACCACAGCAGAAAACAACAGCAGCAGCAACAGCAACGCCATGCCAACAAGTGGTACCAGATCAGTCTCCAAAGACTACCCTCAGCCTGCACCAGTCACAGTCTCCAAGTCTTCAGATCTTTCATCCTTGCGTGAAAGGCTACAAAATCAGGTTGCTTCGGCTGAGTTGAGACTGGCCCTGAGTGCAGTCCAGAATGGCATCAGCTACAATTCCATGGAAAACCTTCTCAAGTACATGAATTTGGTGGATACTAATTCCAAGTGTTGGCACAAGGTGTCTCTCAGAAGCCAGAAGCTCTCATACATTGTCTTTGATGGTACTGAGTCGTTTTTAAGGAACAAGCACCTTCAGAGAGCCAAACAGTCATTGTCTTGGCGTCACCATGTCACTGGACTCTGCTGCAACCAAACATGGTGGTTTGGCAAGGAGTTAGATTTGTGAGTAAGGTTCTGTGATGAAGAGAAAGGACTGGTCATGGATCATTTGTTGGACATTGTAGAAATGACTCATGGGTCTGCTGAGATACTGCTCAGGGTTTTCAGAGATAGTCAGGAGAAGGAAAATCTCTCTATTGCCAGGAATAATCGCAATGTGAACAAGAAGCTTGTTGGACTGACCAAAGTAGAGGGAAAGAGACAGAAGTGTATCATTAACATTGGCTCCTGTCCCCTTCACAATGATCATGATGGCATTCCAGAATGGTCTGCAGCACTTCTCTGCAGACATCGCTCTTCTGGCCAAGTGTGTTCATTGGTTTTTCAAACATTCCACATTCACAGAGAACAGTTCAGCCATGAATTGCTGGATTTGGATCTTGAGGACCTGCATTTCCTACGTCATGTCAGTAGCAGTTGCTCACTCTGAAGGTAGTTGCCGAAAGACCTGACAAGAACTTCAGTGTCATGGAACACATTTTTTGAAGACTGTTCTCAGACTGGCCCAAGATTGTGACATGAATGCAGAAGAAACCATGAAAACTAAGTTCTGTGAACTTGTCACTACAGAGTCTAAGAAGCCAGAATGTAGGGTCACACTGAAAGCTGTGATTCACTTTTGTCAAAAATTCTCTCCATTCCTGACAAGCCTCCAGTCCTCCTTTCCAATGGTTCACCTTCTCCATGACATCTGCTTCAGCTTTCTCCGTGTAGTACTTGCCTGTATTGTTAAGGGTGAGATGAGGCCCACAAGCTGACTGTATTGTTGAGGGTGAGATGAGGCCCACAAGTTTTGCCTGTACTGTGAAGGGTGAGATGAAGCTAACAAGCTTGTGGATTTCAGTGTTGAACAAAATTCAAGAGAACCCCCCAGAGTGTCATCATCTCTGGCAGAGAAGAGTACAACAGACTCACATGTCAAGCAGAGGCTGAAGAAACAAATCTTCCTTGTGTATTGTACCAAACAACAACCCTTTATTTACAGAGAAATTTCTTCACACTCTCCTCAAACTTGGTGAGACCCCTAAGGGTCTTGGACCCTGAGATCAAGGTGATAATGCAGGATAGAGGTCAAAGGTCAATCCCTCAAGTGGCAAAGTAGTTTGGACGACTCGCTCCTCCTAAACTTGATACTCTTTCTCTTCAGTGGAAATTCTATGCACATCTTGACATTCACTATGACAGGTCCTAAAGGATTGATGCCTACAGTCAGAATTTGTTTGACCCCCTAAGCACTACTCATCTCAATATTGGTTTCAAGGAGCCTCAGTGTTTGATCAAGATGGCCCACTCCCTAACCACAACAAATGTGGAGGTTGAACGTGCTTTTAATCACAGCAAAGTGATATAGCAGTCCAGGGAGAGTCTATCTTTTCAATCACGCATTGCTCAGAGAGTTTTGAAAGAGTCCATTCATGGTGCTGGAGAAATTGAAAAAGTGCCTATGGCACCAGCTTTGATTGCCAGTCATAAAGTGGCCTACAAGAGGTATCACGATAGAGTGGCTAGAGAAAAGAAAGACAAAGAAAAAACAGAGAGAACTGAAGTTGGGGAGAGAAACCGAGAAGAAGAGAAAAGCTGAGCATGAAGCGAATGAGTTGTTTGACAAGAAGAAGAAAAGGCTGGAAAAAGAGGAGAAAGAAGTGACTGGTGCCATTCTCCCATAGTGAGAAGCCAAAAGAGGAACTGGAATCTCGCTCTGCCAAGACTCCAAACATGTCAGAGGTCAAAGCATCACTTACTGTTGCAGTGTTCTTGGGAAAGAAGCTGAACGATCCACAGAAACTGGTAATGATCACAAAGAACAAGGTCAAGCTGCTTGAGACGCTGTTCTAGTCTACCAAAACCTGTGATCCAAAGACAATAAATGTCCTTTGGAATATAACTTTATGTTTCATTTTTTGTGTAAATGGTACTTTATTTTGCTCAGTAATGTCCTTTAAAAATCAAAATGTCCACTTTGAGGTCTGTCCATATCTTACCGGGATTCTTTAAAATATTACCACCCACGCCACCCGCCCACATACCTCTGGAATTGCTTACCATTACATCAGCGACAGCGCACTGGCCCACTAACGTCTCCTGGCACTGCAGGTTATGAGGCTCACTCGGAAGAAAAATGCCAGGAGGTTTTCTTATTGTGACTTTCCCTCAAAGGATATGACGTCGGGCAATAAAATAAATGTTAATTATATAGGCGGCGGTTCAATGGTAGAAATCTGGGGGTCAGAGGGGAGCTCCTGCTATTGCACTAATTTAGAGACCAAGATGGGGCCGAAGGTATTTTTATAATAAAAATGCCGCCTGGAACGTAAAGTGGTCTCCCATACGGTAGCCCTGCCCACATCACCAAAATGGGTAAAAAAAAAAAAAAACTAAATGCCAGGCTTTTTACTTTTTTTTTCTATTTATTTTTTATATCTCTTTCCCCTTGACTTGAGCCGGTTTTACAAGTGCAGAGTACAATATGGTTCGTACAGAAATAGAGTTCGTATACTCAGAGTTGATAAAATACTTTCGAAGTGGATTGTCTGTTGGATGTCCCGCCATCTTTAAGGATTCAAGGTAATGGGAAACAGTTTATTCTTCCTCTTAGTTATTTCTGATTAGTCAGTGGACAATAGTAACGTGAGGACAAAATGCAACGTAGGAATGACGTCTTACGCAGTGAGACTTTTGAGACGGTTAATTTTGGCCGTAAGGTTGAAGCGTGGGTGCTTGGCTTACTCTCTAATGTGCGAAAAAATCTAATTTGCATTCCTGCTGCCGTCAGACGATTTTTTTTTCCAGCTAAGAGTGATTTATCTGAAACTGAATGAGGTAATATAATTTACTGCTTGCGGTTGCGGGAGGCTAAGAATCATGACCGCCTGCGGATTACTCGGGACATGTACGAAAAGTAAAAAGTTTTCTTTAGGACATCATTAGCCATCATCATTAAGAGAGTTTGTTTTCTCTCAGCTTGATAAGCTGCTTTAGAGTAATATATTCCGCATGAGCATTACACTACCACAAATTATCATTTCGGTATTCAAAGGTGTTGTGTGACAATTCAGCATGTGCTCCAGCGACTCATTCTTGGCAGAAGATGTTTGTCTGGCGTTAGCATGAATAGAATATGAGAGTTATGCCCAAAATGAAAGAATTAATGGTACCCGTATTACGGTAACACTCAGGTTCCTATGACTGACAGTTAAATTAATTGAATTATCATTCATTACAAGAGGTAGAATGCTAGTCTCGACTATGACATGGTTTAACTGCAGCGAAGTAATATGCGAATATTATCTGTGGTCTTGAAGATGGAAGTAGAAGCAATTATTACCTTCGCCAACCAAGTCGGAAGGAGGTTATGTATTCACCTCTGTCTGTCCGTTTGTTTGGCCACAAGATATCTCAAAATGCTGTTGATGGATTTAAATGAAATTTTGTGGATATGTGGGTCATGGGCGAGGGAAGAGTTGATTTAATATTGTTGGTGATCTGAGTTCGACTCTCGGCTCAGGACTGTTCTTTTTTGGTTCTGTTTTGTTTTGTTTAAATGTTTGTCCACATGACATCACAAAAATTTATTGATGGATCAGATGAATTTTGTGGAAATATGGGTCAAGGGCCATGGAAGTGATTATTATATTTTGGTGGTGGTCGGAGTTACAGTCACGGTGCAGGACTGTTTTTGTTAGTTTGCCTACAAGATATCTAAAGATTTATTAATGGATTTCGATGAAATTATGTGGATATATGGGTCATGTGGGGCAAGGAAGAGTTAAATGAATTTTGTTGGTGATCTAAGTTGTTTGTCGTAGGCGTTGACGGAGGTATGCGCTCTCTGATTGTTGTCTGCATGTTTTTACTACTTTTCACATATCTTTCAACATTTCTACGTTATTTTCTGAATTAATTGACTTTTATAATAGCTTAACATTTGTTTGTTTATTTGCCTAACACCAGAAGTGAGGTTTTTGATAGAGATAAGCACAGCAAACCCACAGCACCGATCGTTTCTTAAGCTTTAATCTAACAAACAGCAAATGATTCTTATTCAGGTGAGAGCAAGCGTAGGTGCCTGAAATTCTTAGTATCATTATCAATAACCTTTTCATGATCAAAACTCTAACATTTCATTTCAGCTAGCGCCACAGAATTATATACAACTGAGAATAAGCCACAGGAGCCTGAATCTTAAGCGACATAACCAGCTCCGGATTCTTTGTCTATTAGATGATACATCCATTGACAGACATTAACAGAACATTGTTAGAAAGTAGACAATGAAAGACAACTAACTCGATGGTTTGCTCCGAACCCGATCGTTCAGATCGACCACTGACCCTATATTGCTATGTCAGTAGCTTGTATCAGGATCATCCAGAATTTTAACCCATTCACTTCATTGTTTTTTGCCGTCCCTAGATAATGTTTATAATCAGTTTAGAAGAGACTATTGAAACAATGGAAGTTAGATATGGCTTTCAGTTGCTCTTTCAATAATAACGGTTCTTCCTAAGTTAAATAAAATCGTCAGGGCGTATCAAGAAAAAAGAACACAAACTTCTGACTGAAGAGGTTAGTGTGCAACATGACGGAATAGGTTGGTGGGGAGCCTCCTTATCCCATGAGTAAACGTTATGAAGTTCCAAGAAATACTTGAAAACGGGACACACACATACTGAAAATCTTAATACTCTTTGCCTCCTATAACTCACTTTCAGCTGAATAAAATCGTCTGACATCGACTGAAATAGAATATTGCATTAAAGTTGCCACGCCCATTACAGGGTTAATGATATGAGTATTTACACACAGGCACTTATACTCATTCTCAGTTTAATAAAATCTTGCATTATCTGAAGTAAATTGTCACTGAAGACGCGATGTTCACAAGATTAAATATTTTGTTTGGAGAAATTTCTCCATAGCATCTTAATATTGTCAGAAATAATTTTGTCTAACTCTTGTTTTCCTGATTTTCCCACTTCCATATTAACTCTGGTTTCGTTGAGAACTATATGGTAGCTGTGTAAAAGAAAAGAAAGCCAGAACAGGCGATCTGATTCACGTCCCTGTCATACTCCTATGATTTACTCATTACTTCACAAAGTAGACTGACATTAGCTGGAATGCAGGACTAGAGCTGTCCCGACAGTGAGAAGGGAAATGGTAACACTTTATTAACACTTTGACTCCTATGACACCCTCTGAAACGAAAAAAAAAAAAATACCGTTTGGAGTCCGCTTCATCACACTTTACCATATCAGGGTAGTGTTGAAGAAAGTTTGTAAATACTGAAAATCCCATCTTCCTTTCCCTCACCTGTGCTGGAAAATGCTGACCTCTTTACAGAGATGACGTTCAGGCCACCACCATACGATTTTACTCAGATCAAATGAGATCACGCATAGTGGAGGGGTTAATGAAGGTTTTGTTTAACCTCTCTCGCTCGAAACGCCTCTGTTATGCTGAATACATACATCACGTCGAGGCAAGAATGAAATATCTAAGACGGCAGTATACTGAAGGGTTAGATTTGTTCTGGCAGCTTCCACTTCAAAGTAATTTAGTTCATCGCACAAAAAAACTAGCTGTCTCGTGTGACTAAAAGCAACATCCATATGCCCCTTCACCACCATGATGATTTTCTACTATATCCTTGGTAACAATACGGAACTGCACGAAGTCCAGGACGGGCATCAAAAAGTGAAGGTGTTAACTTTTGGAGATAGATTGATCCATATAGTACGCAATCTAATTCTCGTGTATTGCTGGGAGGGCTCAGACAGTGTTACCGGCGTCTACCCTCTGTCATTTTCTACCTCCTTTAATAATTTTTATGCTTGAAAGTATTTACTATTTACGTCTACTGATTATATGGTTGACTAGTAATTACAAGAAGCAGTCAAAATGTCTTTGCTCCTAACAAAAGCAACTGAGCCGTCCCTACAACACACATTACTGGAGGTGGCCAAAATTAGACCATCCTATAGTGACTTCAACATCCATAGTCTTCTTCGCCAGCACAAGGGAAGAGTGAGGAATAGTGATATGAATACATTCTTGTGTTTTATCTCACAGTACTACCCAAGCCTTGTTTACTGTAGAAAAGGGAAAGAGGATTGCTGAGTCTTGTTAGTTTTTTTTTATCATCTTGTAAAACAAGTATTGGCATGAGAGGTAAAAAAAATATGTTTTGCTTGTGAACTCTAGTCACGTTTTGTATGTATACTTCGGGGGTCGGAGCATGGCGGTTTGAAAATGTTATTCTTTCCGGGTACAAAATACAGTTGACTATTCCGGTATTTTAGCTGACGGCACAGCATGATGGATCAGCACTGGGACTCAAAAAACGTAGCTGACAAAACCCTTGGCATCAATCAGCGGAATAACTGTTGTCACAGTTTTGTGTAAAACAAATTTACCTAAAACTAGCGAGGCAAAATAAAATTGTCCCCACAACAGCGTGTAACTCGCGATTGGAAGAATTCAAATACAGTCCTCGAGCCGGCCGAACTTGGACGAAAAATCTTTTCCTTTGTTTATGTTTACTTTCCAGAACAACTGGAGACCTGGATGTAACATCAACTACCGCTAAGAAAAAAAATGGAACTTAGGAAAGTTGCTTGTCTCCTTTCATGACTTTCATGAAGTCAGTAGATATTACTCTTATGATTTCTTGTGTTTTTAGGTTGGGTCAGCATCTGCAGATTTTGTGAACATGCTGATTTTGCTCACTGTATGGATAATCAATAAAATACAGGAAGAAAAAGATGTTACCGACCGTACCCTTCTATGGTTTTGAATTTTTCGGCAGAAGAATATCGCTTAATGTTGAGCTAAATAAAATCCCCAGCTGTACCAGCTGGAAGATGACTAAAAAACTTAAAAAATTTTTGTTTGTTAGGTTTTCTTACTACTCGTACATACTAGCCGTAGTTACTGAAAGATTGGAGCATTTTTTGAAACATACTGACTGTTTTCTTATCATAATTTTCTTTCGGAAACTGAGAAAAAATCTAGGTGTGCTTGCAAGAAACTCCTTTTTAATTTGCATTTGTTAGTGTGCTCGTCTTTTGTAAATTGGACGGTATTACTAAGCAGTTTTATTCTTTTCATCACCATTAAGCTACTCTCTACATCTGTCATAAATGGCACTAAATGTTTTGCATTTTTCCAGTGAAATAATTTGCATGAAGGTGGTGGGTATGATAAGTGACGGGGAAAATTTAGACACAATAATATGAGAAGGGACGAAAGGATTAAAACAAAGGAAAATGATTAAACAACTAACAGTATAAAAAATAAGCATGTTCCAGAAACAGAAAAATCAAGATAAAAATGTGGAAGGAAGGACCGATAGGGTCCAAATACAGGAACACAGATGAACACAGGAAAGCTGAAGGAAAGACTGGTATGATTTAGAAACAGAAAAGAAAAAAAATGAATTCACAAAAGTAGGAGAGAAGAGGATTTAAAAATTTTAAAAAAGTCATTTAAACACAGAAGTAAGGAAAAGGATAGGTATGATTCAGAAACAGAAAGAAAATTAAAATGGAAAAGTTGCAAAAAGGGTGGGTAGAAATCATAAGAATGAATCAGAATGAAAAGACAAAACTAGGAGTAACCATCATCAGAGTGCCGTGCAAGGAAACAGATCATTTTCTTCACTGTCAGTTAAACTGCATAGTGGTATAAAGAATATGAAAAAAATCGTGTTGATGAGGTTAACGGAGATTGTTTCGAACCCAGCTACTATTACGGATCTCTCTAAAGTTACATATGATTAGATAATAGTCTGTTGGTGGGAAGAATAAAATCTTCTGTCCTTGGTAGGAATAAGTAAATTCGCGAGTACGTCAATCTCGTACCTGTGTCGTATCTTCTTATTTCTGAAGCAGCGTAATCGTCTTCCGATGTAACCATCAGCTAGCAAGAGTTAGAACAGAAGCTGTCTGAATTACCTATAGCTTTCCTCCATGAAGTATTTAGGGTAACCAGACCACTTGTGACATGTTAAGGTGTATGGTATGTAGGAGGACTACTGGGCTTTTGGAGCAGGCTGTGAAGCCTATGTCCAGAGTCGGAAACATAGAAAAAAAAAGGTACTATTACATAGATTATTTTAGGTATTATCAACCATCTTCAGAACCAGTCAAAGAAATCAGAATTAGTTTTGTCAGTTCAAGACCAGTCAATAACGTGTATTCACTGAGCTAAGCTCAGGGTATTCTATTTAACGTTCATTCAGGTTCTTCACATCCAGGCCGACTCAGTTAGAGCTGTTCACTTTTTGTTAGGACTAAGTAGTCCCTTCTTGAACACCGCTGCGTCTGTTCGAATCACTGGTGTGTGTGTGTGTGTGTGTGTGTGTGTGTGTGTGTGTGTGTGTGTGTCCCAGTTAGGCAAATTTTAGCCTGAAGGCCAACCCTGGGTTATTCAGGTCATTCATGTTTGTTCACGTTTTTCTTTAGGTCCACAAAATCGATTCATGTCATTCCTATCAAGGCGTTTGACAAAAAAAAAAAAAGTCCTAACTGGTTACTGGTGTGGCTGGCGGAGACGAGGACCGCTACTGACTGGGCTGGCTGTACTGGGATGGGGGTGCTGTAAAAAATAGTCATGGTTAACTGGAGAGGAGTGGACGAGATCGGCTGGGATTGTGATCAGGTCAGTACCTATCCTTTCAAGCAATGCCTATGACGGTGTGTGTCAAAAATCAACTCTATGCGTGTAATGACAGATAATATTGATTCAGGTTTTTCAGGGCTGAGTGAGGTGGGAAAGGAAAGAGTAGGTGGGATGGTAGTGGCATGAGGGTCACGGTGGGGAAATTAAAGCAGCCTGTGGATATGGTCGTTTTGGGTCAGCTAGTAGTCGAGGTAGTAATTTTCATAATATTCTCAACACCACAAGTGAAATAGATGGAGTCAAGAGGCGTGGCAATGCTGGGATGGTGAGGGGTGGTGGGGCATGCCTGGGGAAACATACTGTATGACGTGAAGATGGGTGTTTAAGGTAGGGCGATAAAGTGAAAATCAAGGATGAGGAAACAAGAAATGGGTTGGGTTGGTGGAAAGGAGTGTGGGATGGGTGGGTGGGAGAGGCTATGATGGTCATGTTTATTGGGGCATGACGGGAGGAATACACCCTCCGAACATGGGTGTTGTATGACTGATGACGTTGGCAGTGAAAACATATACAGTATCTTCAAGAGTTCGAAGTGGGGAGAGGTGGAATATGAGTGGGATGGATAAAGAGGAGTAGGCAGGATGAGGAGGGGTGGTAGGGCAGGAAGAGGGAAATACATTCTGTGGTGATGTGTGGTGTAAGAAGAAAACTATGGGCACAGCAGTGGTTTAATTCAAAACTTTTCGCAGCAGCAGCAGCAGCAGCAATAACAACCCGCCCCTCTCAAAGTCGTCATCGCGTTGATTGAGTTACTAGTGAATGTGGACATCAGAGAAGACCCACAAAAGATGGCAGGTAACTGAAAATCCGGCGGCTTTGGCGTGGTATGCAAGCCCAGCAGATTAAAGCGTTTGTGTTACTGTCTCTCAGCTCCTACCAGATCTGTCGTGATTGGTGGAGTCTAATTTTGGTGAGTCAGTGTAAATGAGAGAGGGAGATCATGGAAGATGGAGGAGGAAAATGCGGATGATGAAGGAGGGAGGGGCGAGAGAGAAGGTGGGAAGAACAGGGAGATGGAGACAGATTGGTGAGGGAGAAGGAGAAAAAATGGTGAGGAAACTGAAGAGGGAAGAGATGAGATACGAAAGCAATGGGAGAAGGAGAGAAGGGCGATAGAGAGGAAGGAGAGAGGGCGAAAGAGAAGAGAGATGGAAGGAGAGGGGGATGAAGAAAGAGATGCGAGGGAGACAAAGGCGGGAAGAGATGAGAAACGAAGGGATGAAGAAGAGACGAAATGGGATGCGAGGGAGACAGAAGAAATAAGACAGATGCAAAAAATGAAAGACAAGAAAGGAAGAAGGACGAGATAAAAAAAAAAACAACGGGAAGGGAGAAAGATGAATTAAGGAAAAGACTGGAAACGATGGAAAGAGGGAGGGACGGAGTAGGATGTAAGTTAAAAGTAGAAGAGATGGAAAATGAAGACCGAAGAAGAAGAAGAAGAAGAGCGAGCGAGCGAGAGAGAGAGAGAGAGACAGAGAGAGAGAGAGAGAGAGAGAGAGAGAGAGAGAGAGAGAGAGAGAGAGAGAGAGAGAGAGAGAGAGAGAGAGAGAGAGTTTACGAGAGCCCTGAAAGAGAAAGAAGTTGAATAATGATGGAGTATGAAATGAAGGACAGGTGGACGAAGGGGTAGGCCTGTGTGGTGGAAATAAGAGGAATACAATACGAACCTACAGTAAATGGATAGGAAGGAAAGAAGAAAATGAATGAATGATGGAAGGAAGGAAGAAAAGGAGGAGAGGGAGACGGAAGAGGTTAAGGATTCAAAGGAAAGAGAATGTGACGTAGACTAAAAGTTTATGATGGAACTGAAAAAAAGGATGGGATTGAAAATAGATGACG
>JAGKTI010010609.1:0-11578 GCA_018397915.1 Birgus latro
TATATCTATCTATCTATCTATCTATTGCCAGACACCATAATCCCGTAAGGGGTGGCCATTTGACTTTGAGTTATTTTTTTTTTACGGGGAGGGGCACTAACCCTCCACCAACCCACTTGTTGACACGTAGGGAGCACGTATGGTTTGGTTATATGGTTACCACCCAGCGTTGTAAATGGTTTCTTGGCTTACAGGAAACCATTTGGCTTGTCACTCAATGTAAATATATATATACATATATATATATATACAGTCTATATATACAGTATATATATATATACTGCAAATACAGACAACATGAAAACCCAAAACCTAAAATACATACAGATTCAACACATCAATACTCACAGGATGAAAACCAGTAATCTGTGGGTTAATGATACGTTCAATATAATCCAAGTCTATTGCTGTCGACATCTTTCCTTATCGGGCACAATGATTCCAGCAGGTCTCTGGTGCTAAAACCTCCTCTCCTCCCAGGAGTTACAATTCAGCAAATACATATCTTATAATAATCTACATTTTAGACATTCTGAAAGTATTTTTTGAAGTCTAATAACATTTCAGAATTTTTACAACTTATAAGCGGTGCCTGTTTATACGATTAAATAAAAGTCTATGGCTGTTCCAAGTTCCAACCAAGTCAACATTTGCTTTTATTCTTTCCAATTACCAAAAGTAAACCATTACAACTGTATGGCTCAGTAATGATGGGTCAGTTCCAGTCTGGCGAATGACCAACTTCATCGTAATACTTCACGGAAATTCACTTCCTTCATCCCCAGCTGACATGCCCAGCCTCTCCCACACGTGAGCTAGTGAGGACTGATTGGAAGCGAGGTCAGAGGGATGAGGGTGCGGGAGGGGAGGGAGGGAAGGTGATGAGGCAGAAAGGATGTGGGAGATTAAGATATGGGAGGGAGCAAGAGAGGGGAGAGAAAGGTATGGTTATGGGAAACAGAGAAGGAGAAGCATGGAGTGGTGGGAAAGGGATGGAGAAGAGGGAAAGATGGTTGAGTGGGAAAGCAGAATGGAGAAGGAAGGAAAGAGGGATGGACAAGGCGGGAAAGAGAGATGGAAAATGAGAGACAAATGGATAAAATGAGATGGTATAAATGAGTGGGAAAGAAAATATTAAGCAAGGGTAAGAATTACAGTAAGTAGGTGGGACAGTCGAACAGATAAGATACAATTACATAAAGAAATGGACAGAATGAAGCCAGATAAAAGTAGCACAATAAAATGTAACAAATGTAGAATGGAAGACCACCATGGAATGAAATTATGTAACAGAACAAACTGGAAAGACTGAATATAATTAAGAGGGCAAGGTGAAAGGAGGTAGAGGGGTGGGGGAACCAGATAAACTAGAGATAAATGTGTCCTCCTGACCAATGACCCTTGTAATCAGTATCAGCACACACAACAGCCCATGATAGTAGCAAGTGGGGACATAGATATAAAGCGTACACCTGAGACAGAGTGATAATTAGAGGCATAACTTTTATCTATCTATCTACCTATTGCCAGACGCCTTGATCCCGCAAGGGGTGGCCAAAAACAAATCACCTCCGTGCTACCCTGTCTCCCGTCAGTTCACTACCCTCCCCCAAGCTCACATCCCCTTCCCCTATTCCTCCCCCCCCCCCCTTCTCCTCCCCCCCACTTCACTCACATACACTCTCCTCTTTAGTCTCTCACTCTCCATCCTCTCCATATTGCCAAACCGCCTCGATGTATTTCTCCTAACACTTTATCACATCCACATCCATGCCACAATGCTCCCTCACTTCCTCATTTTTCAGTCTGAAGGAATATTTAACACTGATAAAGATAACTTGCTTTTCTCACTGTTTAATAATACAGTAATCTTCCCACTATCCATTGTAACAGAGCCAAAAGCAAGACCGGAAAGTGGTTTTGTCTGGATAGTGGCCCTGAAGCTCCAGCACCAGTCATTCCTGACCCTAACCTAACCTAAATCAGAAAACCACCTACCTACCTCCCTACCGGACATGCATAGCACTTATTAAAGACCCAATTCACATAAATAATGGACACAAAGCATGAATAATTTTGAATTTTAACCAAAAAATGATTTTGAGGAGAGTAAAGAGGTGTTCACAAGTTGACAGCATAGTGTAAGTAAGTATTGGACATGGAAGTCACTAAGAAAATCACCCTTTCTCACATCTTATGCACTAAAATATGGGATACAAAGCATGAAATAAATAAACTGTTACCAGAAAATTATGATTTAGAGGTGAGTAGGGCAAAAATGTTCACCAGTTGACTAGATAGTGAATGTAAGAGACATGGTAATCACTGAGAAAATCACCTCTTTCACAGCCTGTACACTCAAATATGGGACACAAAGCACGAAGTAAATAAAATGTAACCAGAAAAATTATGATTTAGAGGTGAGTAGGGCAAAAATGTTCACCAGTTGACTAATGAACGTATGTAAGAGACATGGTAATCACTGAGAAAATCACCTCTCTCACAGCCTGTGCACTCAAATATGGGACACAAAGCATGAAGCAAATAAAATGTAACCAGAGAATGAGGATTTAGAAGTGATTATGGAAAACATTTGGCAGCTGACAGTGTACTTACAGAAAATATTTGGCAGCTGACAGTGTACTTACATGGCCGTGGTGGCTGTTTACCCCACCTCTAAAGCACTGACAGTGGTGAAAATGCTCTTGAAGCATGTACAGTAATCCAGTGTTGAACTGAACTTAATCCTTAGCACTGTGAATTATGATTATTTAAACAAAAACTCACGGCAGTTCAGAGACAACTGTCGGATTGGCGGGAGGGGGAGACAGTGGGAATGTGAATGTAAACAAGGCCGTTTAGTGCCGCGCACCAAATTCAAACGTACGGGTAAAAAAAAAAAAAAGGATTTTTTCCCCAGTTTTTTTGGCATTTTGGGATTTCAAACATCAGTCTACGATGTCCGAACAGTGGTGTAACAAGACAGTGGTCGTCCGGAACGTAGAGAGATTACTGTGATAATAATAAGAGTAATAATAATAATCCATCCATTCATAATCCAATCCCATGTCACCCCAACAGGAGTGTAGAAGCCCAGGGCTAGGCAAGTTGGTCCTGACATTTAAGATAAGAGTGACCAGCCTCACTCATCTCTAAGTGGCATTACATGAGCGATAAACACTAACCACCCCTTAGATATAAACCTACACAGGCTCAATCCAATTTGAGCACCTTAATTACCCACTAAACCATAAATTGGTTATATGGTTGCAACTCAGTGTAGTAAATGGTTTCCTGGTGTACAGGAAACCATTTGGCTTGTCACTCAGTGTAGAGTCACCCACAGGCAGAAGGAAGAGGAAGAGTGAAGGAAAGAAAGACAGAAGAGGGAGTGTAAAGTTACCTGTAGGAAGAAAGGTGAGGAAATAATGAAGGAAAGAAAGAAGGGGAAGGGAGAAAAAGAGGAAAAGGCAGACACCCAAAGCAGCACTACATCAAGTGAGTGGATGGTGAGCACCCCCACCTACCACCCATAACAATAATAATAAAAATAATAATAATTGGTGGCAACCATCACCAACTCACTTGATGTAGTGCTGCCTACGTATCCTTTACCTTTACCACTCTTTTTCTGTGTCTGCCCTCTCTCTTCCTATTTCTCTCATCTCTCCTGTCATTTTTTATTACTCTTCTTTCCTTTTCAGGTAGCTTTACATTGAGTTACATGCCAAATGGTTTCCTGTAAGCCAGGAAACCATTTACAACCTGGATGGTAACCATATAATCTACCTACACATGTTCCCTACTTGTCAACATGTGGGTTGGCAGGGGGTTAGTGCCCCTCCCCATAAAACCACTAACTTACGGCCACCCCTAATGGGGTTATGGCATCTAGCTATAGATGGACAGAATAATAATAGTAATAATAATAATAATAATAATAATAATAATAATAATAATAATAATAATAATAATAAAATAATAATAATAATAACGATAAACAGTAGGCCCTCCACATTCGCGGAATCAACTTTTGCAGGCTTCGAAGATTCGCGGATTGCCCCTCTGTGGAGCCAAGATTTCATTCGCAGCCGCAAAGTGCCGCTGTGTGGATGCTAGCGGGTCATTTCGTGCCAAAACAGGCCCGCACCAAACCACCGCGCTCCCGCACTCCTCTGTCTCCCTCTCAGTCTGTATCCTGCCGCTGTTGCAGTCGTATCGCTGCCTATATGTTGCCACGCCAAACCTCCCTTGATCTTGGTGCTGTCCCCTATAATTGTGCTCTCACGCATTCAAAGGTAAAAGTGCATTACTATGCTATTTTGTGTGTGAATTAGCTCCCAACTGTGCGATTTACTTGAGACAAATTTCTCACTTGTGTCCATGCTGTCCTGCAAGCATGGACCCCAAGCGTCCTGCATCCCTTAGTGGTGAGACCACCCCTAATCAGGCAAAGAAAGTGATGAGCCTGGAGAAGAAGGTAAAATTGCTGGGCAAGTGTAGGGCAAGTATGAACTATTCTGCTGTTGGGAAAGTTTTGAACATGAATGAGAGCACAGTGCAGTACATAAAGAAAAATGGGGAGAAAATCAGGGCAGCGTTGGCATCCACTACGCCACCCTCAGCTAAGTAAGTGTCGCAAGTGAGAGACATTGCGATGTCCAAGATGGAGCATGGATTCTTTGTGTGGATAAATGACTAGAGCAGGAAAGGAAAACCCATAAACAGTAATACGATTCGGTCAAAGGGGAAGGCACTGTACATGACGACCAATTCACCTCCCAACCCTAACACTCCAAGCACCAGCACAGACCCTCGACCAACCGCAACCACCCATCCTAAATTCACAGCCAGCAAAGGCTGGTTTGATAAATTCAAGAGGCGGTTCTCCCTTCACAGTATGAAGGTGACGGGCGAATCTGTGTCGGCCGGCCATGTGGCAGCAGCAGCATTCCCTGAAGCACTTAAGAAAATAACTGAGGAGAAAGGATATAGGCCTGAGCAATTATGGAATGTTGACAAGACAGGCCTTTACTGGAAGAAAATGCCTGCTAGGACCTTCGTTTTGAAGGTGGAGAAAAGCATTCCCGGATTCATGTCAGCTAAGGACTGCTGCACCTTAGTGATGTGTGCAAATGCTGCTGGCCACATGATCAAGCTTGGATTTATTTATAAGTCGGCGAATCCCACAGCACTGAAGCGACGCAACAAAAACCTCCTGCCAGTGTTTTGGATGCACAATAGAAAGCGTGGACCAGAAAGTGGGTAGGATACGAAATGCTGTAATATATATGACTCAGAACGAGGAAGTCTGTGGACACCAGAATATGACTCAGAACGAGGAAGTCTGTGGACACCAGAATCGAAGAGAGTGTAATGAGATGGTATGATCATGTGAAGAGAATGGATAACAACAGAGTGGAGAAAAAGGCATATCTGAGCCAATCTGAAGGAGGGAGGAGGCGAGGTAGGCCAAAGAAAAGTTGTAGGGAAATGGTGGATGAGTGTGTGAAGAAGAGAGGTATGGAAGCTAGAGAGGATAGGGGACTGACAAGAGATCAAGCTGGATGACTGTTGTGAGAAGTGCATGATCAGGGATTTGGCACCCCATTTTAACGTGACAGTGTCTGGATTGACTCTATCGGATACGCTTACGTGAAGCTAAAGAATGCGGTGAAAATTTTTGGCAATAGAGCAAGGAATCCAGGGGCTTGAATGATGAGTGAATGGAAGCGTGGCCTATTAGACTGGGCAAACTTGGGCTGTCTGGACGTTGCTACCCCTCACCCTGCCCTAAGGTTGGAAAGGAGGTCTGGATGATGATGATGATGATGATGGTAAACCCCAACCACTCATCAAACTGAAACCCTTGTGGGCCATACCCAGCTGGAATATCTCAAACTACTAAATCATCTAAAAGTAAAACTACACTGGATGAGTGGATGGTGGGTGCCCTACCTACCATGGTAATCAATAATGCAGAGTCAAAGCCATTACTGCTCATAAAATACACATAAACAAACCACCGGACCCTCCTAAACACAGTCTCTCTCTCTCTCTCTAAACTGTATAAAAACAGCAAAATGACTAGTGTTCAGAAACTAAAAGCTACTTGATGTATATGCAAAAAGAAAAGTGGTGTATTGACTTCAAAGATGGAGCATATGCTAAAATCCACCAAGATGGTATCTGCCTCTTTTATGACAATTAGGAAAGTGTAAAAAGAGGTAAGAGATAACAGAGATGCTAAAAAAACAAGATAAAGTAATTAGGGGTCTATGAAAGGAATTAACTGAGAGTCAGTAGGAGACTGACAAACTAAATGATGAAATCAGGAGTCGAAAGACTGTAAACCAGACCCTGCAAAAGGTCAGATCTCCACCTACCAACGCAGGCAGTGGCGAGGCAGTAAGTTCTCAACAAGATACTGTACCAGTATCAGTGAGAGCACAGTACTGGTTCCAGTTGAAGATGATGATGGCTTCAAATGCTGGGAAACAGTAACAAAAAGGAGGACACACCCAGATAAAAAAAAAAACTAATAACTGACCGAGAATCTCAAACAGATTCAGTGGCCGCACATCAGTAATCACTCAATTATCCGGACGCTCCATCTCTGGACGTGCTCCGTATCAGAACGTTTGGCCGTGGCTCTATTATTTCCGTAACAGGATTTCTTTGTCCATATCTGAACATCAAATTTCCAACATGGCCAGCTGGGCGGCCAACAAATTTTTAAAAATCGGTTGGGCAGCCAACAAATTTTTAAAAACTGGTTGGGCGGCCAGCCAGCCTCTCTGGACCCGGCTGCCTGGATCACTGGGAACGCACTGGCCATTGCACAAGTTATAAAGACCATAACCCACCAGCTGAGCAAAAATGGCTGTCCACCTCTTCACAGAACCATCAAAGTCCCCCGGCCGCCCGGATCACTGGGAATGTACCATCCGTGAGTAAGTAATACAGACCCTAACCCACCAGCAGAGCAAAAGTGCCCATCCGCCTCCTCATTGAATGGTCAAAGTCTCCCGGCTGCCCTTACTTCTCCACCCACCCACCCATTCCCCTCCACACTCAGTGCTGCCAGGCATGTCTCCCTCCCCTACCCCTGCTTAGTGCACTGCCTGCTTGGCCTCCCACCTCTTACCTCTCTGCATTGCCATGAGCAAATTTTTAAATAGTTTTTGGTGATTTAAATGAATACTATGGTTGTTTTGAAATTCCAAAAACACCATGAGAAAGCTTGCAAAATTCTGCATCTAGACATATGCTTAGCTCTTGCATGGTGCAAGCAAAATTTTGCACTAGGATATTGGTAATTTATTTGAAGCTATCTTTACTCTTGAAAAAATTAATTCTTACTGCATTTCTGTACTTTTACTCATCAGTTTTGTGTGTTTTTATTAGCTTACATTATAGTATAAACACAAGCAAAGATGATGGTATACAATTTATACCAATATCCCCAACATCCAGGGGCAAATTTGGCTGTGGCAACATTTTTCTTTGTGCGTTCATAAGCAGCCATAGGTGGGCTTTCAGCTCTGTTGGTGTCCCAGAAACTTTCTGAAAACTTACTGTTCCCGAGGGAGTTAAAACTTTTTGCAACCGTTCTCTTCATTGATTCTTTTGGTGGATTCTTATTGTTTATGCTTTGTTTTCTCAGTGTCTTGCATTATACTGGATATTCCCATGTGTGTTTTGATGTCTACATAGCTGAAAGACCAAAGCAGACTGCCACAATTAGGAGGGGTACTGTACATATAGGTAGGATATTTGTGGAGTCCTGTATTAATGTTTATGCATTGTTTTCTTAGTGTCTTGCATTATATTGGACATTCCCATGTGTGTTTTGATGTCTAAATAGCTGAAAGACTGAAGAACACTGCCACAGTCAAGAGGGGTAATGTACATACAGGAAGGGTATTTGTGGATTTTTGTTGTCTATGCATTGTTTTCTTAGTGTCTTGCGTTATACTGGATATTCTCATGTGTGTTTTGATGTCTAAATACAGCTGAAACACTGGAGATCACTGCCACAAAAACAAAGGGTACTGTACATATACGCTGGGTATAGGTAAGGTGTAGGTACAGTAGAGGATGTTGCTCTGTATCCAGATTTTGTCTGCATCCAGACAGGCCTTTGGCTCTATTACATTGGATAATTGAGGGGTTACTGTTAATTAATCTGCCCCAACTTAAACATCATTGGAGATGAGAGAGAATCTGAAGGATAGAGAGCAAAATTTAAAAAGTAAAAACCCTCAGAATCAAAAGTCAGTCAAGGCATATGGGCCTGATGGGGTCCCTCCTGTTGTCCTCACGAACTGTGCTTCTGTGCTTACATCCTGCCTAGGTAAACTCTTTTGCCTTTGTCTACCAACTTGAACCTTTCCTTTTTGCTGGAAGTTTGCTCTCATTCAGCCAGTCCCAAAGAAGGGTGACATTCCCAACCCTCTAATTATCGCCCAATAGCTTTAACATTTTGTGTCTCAAAAGTTTTCAAATCTATTCTTGACAGAAAAATTTTAAAGCATCTTTCCCATCACAACCTTCTTTCTGACTGTCAGTATGGGTTCTGTCAGGGGAAGCTCCACAGGCAATCTTCTCACCTACCTTTCATCCTCCTTTTGGGACTTTGGCGAAAGCTTTGCCATTGCACTTGCCATCTCAAAGGCTTTCGATCGAGTTTGGCACAAATCTTTAATTTCCAAACTGCCCCCTTACGGTTTCTATCCTTATATCCGTGCCTTGATCTATAGCTTCCTTTCTGGTTGTTCTATAGCCACTGTTGTAGACGCCCACTGTTCTTCTCCTAGATCTAAAAACAGTGGTGTTCCTCAGGGCTCTGTCCTATCACCAACTCTCTTCCTTTTGTTCATTAATGACCTTCTAAGCTGTACATCAAATCCTGTCCACTCACCTTTTCATTGTGTTCCCGCAACGTCCATCTCAGCAGTTACTTCAACAAAAAGGGGATGAGGCTATGGCACACTTAATGTCTGACTTGGCTCATAACTCTGACTGGGGTAAAAATAATCTTGTTTTTAATGCAACAAAGACTCAGTTCTTACACCTATCAACCTGACAAGGTCTTCCACAGGAGTACCCACTAATGATTAATAATATCCAGCTCAATCCTGCATCATCCTTAAACATACTTGGGGTTTCATTCTCTGAAGACTTATCTTGGAAAGATCACATTACATCTCTTGTAAAATCTTCCTCCAAGAGATTCAGTGTGCTAAGCTGACTCCATACCTTCTTTACCCCTTGCACAGTTGTTGACTTTGTACACGGATTTTATTCACCCATGCAGAGTACAACTCCCATGTGTGGGAAGACTCCTCACACACAGCTTTTCTCAAGGGTGAAGTAAAAGGCTTTTTGTCTCATTAACTCTCCTCCTTTTACTGGCTCCCTTCAACCTCTGTCTCTTGACCACACTGTTGCATCTTTAACTTTTTTCTATTGCTACTTCGATGGTCACTGCTCCTCTGAACTATCTGCTTGCATCCCTCCACCTCTACAACGGGTGCATAGCACCCATCTAACAACAAACTCTGATCTCTTTTCTGTCCAACTCTCTAACGCAAGAGTTAACCATTACTCCCAGCCCTTCATTTATGCAACAGGTCAACTCTGGAACTGTCTTCCTCTGTCTGTATTTCCTACTTCCTATGATCTCCAGTCTTTCAAATGCAGTGTGTCCAGGCATCTTGAAATGAACAGATGTTGAATTTGGCTCTCTTTTGTATTGTTTTTGTTTTTTCCTTGAAAGGAACAGTTTGTGGGCCTCTGGCCTTTGGTTCCTTCTTCCTTGCATTTATTTAAAAAAAAAAAAAAAGATCAATTAACCATGAGAAGATTTCTAGGTGCTACAACAGTGAAAACTACTAGAGAAATAGAGTTAATCTGGGTTAAGGAAAACAGGACTGAAATAACTGCCCAGATGAGTGGCAATGGTCTCTTCTTCACAAACAAGGTTGGTGCACTGGAGATTATTGGTGATGCCATGACTCTAGTTGAGATAAAGCCTAAGACAGACCACGTCATAGCTGGCATTTTGCCGTGGGTGTCTGCAGGTAATTACACCATCCGCAAAGCAACAGGCATAGAATTCCGCATTACCTGACCTATGCACCCAGCGAGGAGTGAAATTATTTGACCCATTTGATGAGTTGTATGAGCGACAAAAATTTTCCCTTCATGATGGTGTGCATTTGACTGACAGTGGGACGGCTCATATTGGCAACTTCCTTAATCAGCATCTCCGTAGCTTGCTGAGGTCAAGCATTGATCTGGTGGCAAGCAGTCTAGTAAAGATGCAACAGACATCAACAGATTCCCCTCCAAAGTCAAAGAAACTGCCTCAAAAAGATAAAGTTCCTTTCCCAGAAAATACTGGAGGCTCTCCACCACAGTTAGAAGAACCCTCATGATGCTGTCACAGAAGGACTCTGTCTGACTGGAGGACTCTATCTTATGGGAGCTGGCAGACTACAAACCTCAGAGAATCAATTATGCTCCTCAGGTTGGGGAACCACGGTTGCTGAATTTTTCCTCTCGTGGCAAGCAAGAAACTGGCCCAAGAGAGAAAGAACTACCTCCAGATACACCAGTGCCTACTGGAAATGGTGATAGCTAAGGGGTTCCAGGAAAAGGGTCTAGCCTCTTCTGATAGTTTTCTTCTTTGCTAGGTCAGTTAGAAACAAACTCCCCAAACACATGGTAATCATGGCTACAAAACATATCGATGATATAGCCATTACAGTCACTGATTCATAATGATAATAGAGATTTTGTTGGAGTCTGAAATTCCTAGTTACAAAATGTTTCATAGAGACCATACTACACGAGAAAGGGGCAGGATTTTAACGTCAGTGAAAACGTAAATCCTATCAACTGTAAAATTAGGTCAGACCAAGAAATGTTAGGTGTGGACCTTCATCTAACCAACACTATGTTTACAGGCCTCTACATTAGCTCCCTGATAAGGAAGAAGATACATACAGAAGTATGAGCTGAGTAGTTGAGGGGAAACTTTTGTAATTCTTGGGAACTTCAACTGTCATGTGAACTACGATGACAGAATGGCAGATGCTGAAGGCAGGCACCTTATAGGCTATGATTAAAAAAAAAGAAAAAAAAAGAAAAAAGTAAATGAACCAACTAGAGGCCACAGCATCTAGGATTCTGTGTTCATTATGGAAGGTGAAATTGTTACCACCTTGTCTGTTGGTGAACCAATGGGAGGTAGTGAGCACAACCTGATTAGATTCTCTCTGTTGGTGAGGAAACCCAAGGTTCAAAAATGGATCCCTATACTTTACATGTTAAATCTACCCCAAGATACAATACCCCACCTAGTGATGGGTTTTTACTTACCCAACTGCACTGTTAAACTGGGGGTATACCCGTGACTGTACAGGTGATAATGGCTTTCTAAAATGCTGAGCTATGTTCACAAGCTACCTAGTGTTTGTGTGTGTGTGTGTGTGTGTGTGTGTGTATTTATCTATTTGTGATATATAGGAAATGAGCTACACTCATGGGGTCCCGTCTCTTTTTCTCATTA
>JAGKTI010010609.1:11607-28134 GCA_018397915.1 Birgus latro
TATCGTGTGTGTGTGTGTGTGTGTGTGTGTGTGTGTGTGTGTGCATGTGTGTGTGTATTTACCTAATTGTGATATACAGGAAATGAGCTACACTCATGGGGTCCCGTCTCTTTTTCTCATTAAGTCAAGTTTTGCTTTAAACTCATTTAAGTTTTTAGACCAGACGATCTCTTTGTATTTTGTTTTTGTTGATTTGGAAAAGGCCTTTGACAGAGTCTCTAGTGAGGTGGTGAAGTAGGCAATGAGAAAGCTAGGGTTGGAAGAGTGGCTGGTTAGGGTGGTTATGGCCATGTACGTGGGTGCTCGCACCCAGGTAAGAGTGAACGGAGTTTTGAGTGATGAGTTTTCCGTGAATGTTGGTGTGCATCAGGGGTCAGTTTTGAGTCCCTTGTTGTTTATCATGGTGCTTGAAGCCCTCTCACGTGACTTCAGAGATGGACTCCCATGGGAGATGTTGTATGCTGATGATTTGGTGTTGATTGCAGAGAATGAAAAGGAGGCAGAGGAAAGATTTAAGAAGTGAAGAGATGGTATGGGGTACAAGGGCTTAAGGGTAAATGCAGATAAAACAAAAGTGATGATATCTAGGGTTAGTGGTGGTACAATCAGAGGAGAGGGAGAGTGCCCAGGTGCAGTTTGCCACAAGGGTGTGGGAAGTAATTCCATCTTGTGTAGTGTTTGTGATAAATAGGTGCACAAGAGATGTAGTGGTATTAGAGGTAGACTGCGAGATAATGCTGATTTCATGTGTGCGGCGTGTTGGGGAGAGCAGGTGGAGATTGTTAGGCGTGAGAGGGTTGAACTTGCAGGTGAGTCTCTTGAGTGTGTGGAGGAGTTTTGTTATTTGGGAGACATGTTATGTGCCGGAGGTGGGGCCGGAGTTAGCTCGGTTGCAAGGATGAGAAGTGGTTGGAAGAAGTTCAGGGAGCTATTGCCTCTCCTGACATTGAGAGGACTCTCCTTACATGCTAAGGGGTCTTTGTATGTAGCATGTGTTAGAAGTGTAATGCTGTATGGTAGCGAGACCTGGGCAGTAAAGGAAGAGGATATTCGCAGGTTTAAACGTATAGAAATGACAATCATTAGGCGGATGTGCAGTGCGTCCCTGCGTGCAAGGCCTGGGGGGGCTGGGTTTACGATGGAAGAGGTGAGAGGTAGGATGGGACTGGGAGTATATTGGTGTTGTGATGAGGAGAGGTAGGCTGAGGTGGTTTGGACATGTGGAGGGGATGGAGGATGATAATTGGGTACAGAGGGTGAAAAGTGTTAATATTGGGGGAGGGGTTTGGAGGGGTAGACTGAGAAAGACATGGGACGAGGTCATTAAGTATGACTTAAGGGTTAAGGGACTGAACAGGGAGGCTGCCAGGGATCGAGCAGCATGGAGAACCGCCATTAGGTGACCAAGGCCGACGTATGCAAGCATGTTGGAGCCTTCAACAATGAAACGAAACGAACGAATTCCACAGGTCTATGCATCTATACGGAAAACTATATTTCTTGATGTCCTTCAAGCAGCATGGCTTCTTCAGTTTCAGTCCATGTCCTCTTGTTGCTCTCTTATCCCATACAAACAGATCTTCTCTATCAATTTTATCTACTCCCATCATGGTCCTGAACACTGAAATCATGTCACCCCTCTGTCTGCTTTCCTCTAAGGATGGCAAATCCAGCCTTTCTAGCCTCTCACTGTATGACAGATCTGCCAGCCTGGGGACCATCTTGGTTGCTGTTCTTTGTATTCTCTCAATCTTGTTTATATCTTTCTTTTTGTGTGGGGACCACACTACTGCTGCATATTCAAACTGGGGGCGGATCATGGCCACTATCAATTTTTTCATCATCTCTTCATTCATGTAAAGAAATGCCACTCTTATGTTGGTCAAGAGTTTATATGTCTCTCTAACTATCTTGTTAATGTGTTTTTCAGGTGACAAACTATCCTAGACCAGCACTCCTAAATCTTTCTCTTCTATCGCTTTTGTGAATGGTTCATTACCCATTGTATAATTCAGTGATGGTCTCTTGGTGCTTTTACCCATTTCCAATATTTCAAATTTTTTTGCGTTGAATTCCATTTCCCACATCCGGCTCCAGTCATGTATCCTATCCAGATCCTCCTGCAGCATTTTACAGTCCCCTTCAACCTCTACCTTCCTCAAGATCTTTGCATCATCAGCAAACAGACTTGCATAACTGTTCACTCCATCTACCGTATCATTTACATAAATCAGGAACATTACTGGCGCCAACACCGAGCACTGCGGGACACCACTTGTTACATCTCTCCATCCAGACATCCTGTCCTTTATTACTGTCTTCATTTGTCTATCTCTCAAAAAGTCTCCCATCCATTCCAAGAGGTTACCCTTCAGTCCTCCGATATGATCTAATTTCCACATTAGTCTCTTATGATCCATAGGTATACATGGCGAGTGGTGAGAAGAGAGGGCAGTGGAATGAATGAACGGAAGGCAATGATTGACTATGTGTGTGTGGATGAAAGGATGAGAAGATGTATAATGGATGCAAGAGTATATAGAGGCTGGGGGAGTGGACTCTCTGACCAAGATGGAGGAAGAGAAGAAGGGAAGGACAGGAGGAAGTATTTGTTACAAGGAGGGTACAAAAGTTACAAGAGGATGGAATAAAGGCTGAATATAAAAGGGAAGTGGAGGAGCGATTGGGTAAGTATAGATTGGAGCAGATGGAGGACATGGAAGGTGTGTGCAAGGTATTCACAGAAGAAATCAGTGCAGCATGTGAGGTGGTGTGTGGGGTGAAGAGAAGACGAAAGGGGGTTCAGGGAACAGCATGGCAGACTGAAGACGTGAGAGAGGCTGTGGCACAAAAGAAGAAAGCATATAATGAATGGATGAGGAACAGGGGCGTCAAAGGGGCTGAGAGACGGACGAGAGGGTTATATGTAGAGTGGAGGAGAGAGGTGAAAAGATTAGTAAGAGAGAGTAAGAAGAGAGTGGATGAGGAATTTGGAAGGAATTTGAGTGCACAGTGGAGGAAATGTAAGAAAATGTTCTGGAAGGAAGTAAAGAGAGCTAGACAGGATGCCAACGAAGTCAGTGGGGGTGTGAAAGATAAAAATGGTAGATTACTAGTGAAGAAGGGAGAAAAAGTAAACAGATGGAGAGAACACTTTAATGAACTGTTGAACATAGGGAATGAAAGTAATGTAAGTACAGTATAAGTGGCTGGGGAATAGTGGGGTGAAGGAGGGTTGTGAGTAGAGAGGAAGAAATCACCAGGATGGAAGTGGTGGAAGCAATGTAGAAAGTTAAAATGAGGAAAGCCCCAGGAATTGATGGAGTGTGTGGTGAAATGCTGAAGCATGGGGGAAAGATAGTAACAGAATGGATGTGGAAGGTGTGCAGATTGGCATGGGAGGAGGGTAGAGTCCTGGAGGATTGGAAGTCAGGTATAATTATCTCTCTGTACAAAGGAAAAGGGGAAAAAGAAGTGTGTGGTAATCATAGGGGCATTTGCCTTCTCAGTGTAACAGGAAAAGTATATGGTAGGATACTTATTGACAGAGTTAGGGAAATAACAGAGGAATTAGTTAGAGAAGAACAGGGAGGTTTTAGGAAGGGAAGAGGTTGTGTAGACCAGATATTCATTCTTAGATCCTTAGTGGAAAAGTTTCTAGAGATGGGCAAGAAGTTGCATGCAGCCTTCATGGATCTGGAGAAAGCATATGACAGGGTGATAGACAAGGATTGTGGAAGGTATTAAGAATATATGGAGTGGATGGGAAGTTGTTGAAGGCAGTGAAGATTATGTATGAGGGTGCTAAGGCTGCTGTGAGTGTGGATGGCAAACTGAGTGAATCTTTCCATTTGAAGGTTGGATTGAAACAAAGATGTGTCATGTCTCCATGGTTGTTCAATCTGTACTTGGATGGGGTTATAAAAGAGATACAAGGTAGGGCAGTGGATGTTGGAGTGACCCTAGTGGGAGAGGGCAGTGTCTGGAAACTCCCTGTACTGTTGTTTGCAGATGATACTGTACTGTGCTGTTGAGCGAAGACGAGACGAAGGGGAGCTGCAAGGCTTGGTAGATGAGTTTGAGAGAGTGTGTAAGAAACGGAATCTAAAGGTTAATGTAGGGAAGAGCAAAGTGATGGCCTTCGAGAGAAGTGAAGCCAGTGAATGTACAGTGAGATTGGATGGGAAGGATATGGAGAATGTGAGTGCATTTAAGTACTTGGGTAGTGTGATGAGTAAGGATGGAAGTCTGGAGGGTGAAGTGCTTGAAAGGGTGCAGCAGGGAAGGAAGGTTGCTGGTTCGTTGAAAGCAGTGATAAGAAACAGGGAGGTGAGCATGGAAGTGAAAAAGTTGTTACATGATAGTATTGTGATACCAATTCTAACATATGGAAGTGATGCTTGGACCCTGTTGGAAGGACAGAAGTCAAGAGTGAGAGCAGTGGAAATGAGTTATTTGAGAGGAGCATGTGGAATCACACGGAGAGACAGACTAACAAATGAGGAAGCGAAGGAGCATTGTGGTGTGGTTGTGGACGTGATAGGAAGCGTTAGGAGAAACACGTTAAGGTGGTTTGGGCATGTGGAGAGGATGGAGAGTGAAAGACTGACGAGGAGAGTGTATGTGAGTGAGGTGGAGGGGGCGAGAGGGAGGGGGAGGCCAAGGATGAGATGGAGGGATGGAGTGGAGAGGTATATGAGAGAGGGGTGTGTGAGTTGGGAGCGGGGTAGTGAAATGGCGGGGGACAGAGCGACATGGAGGCGATTTGTTTGTGGCCACCCCGTGCGGGACTGAGGCGTCTGGCAATAGATAGATAGACAGACTAAAAGAAAAGTGGCATATAAGAGGGCCAAAAGCAACCAAGACCAAAATGATCTGGACTCCTTCAAGACTGTATGTAGAACACTGAACACTCTGATAAAGTTGGCTAAAAGCAAAGAAGAAATTAAAGTGGCATCACAATGCAATAACAGCCCTTTACTGGGCATGTGGAGAATGTGCTCCTATACAGTGGGACACAGTTTAGCATTGTTGTTAAACCCTTGGGTTGTGCAATTACCTTTTTTTTATCCCACCCTGTGGTGCGCATTTTTTTTTTTTTTTTTTGCTTATTATAAATTTGAAGACAAACATCCAGGGCATCATCTGGTGAAAAAAAAAATCTCTCTCTCTCCGTCTTTGCGTAGCACTATGCATAAGTTTGCGTAGAGGTATAGTGATTTTTTTTTTTAATCTTGTGAAAAAGAAAAAAATCTCTCCGTCTTTGCACAGCACCATGCATAGGTTTGCATTGGGGTGGAGTAGTTAGAGGCGATGCATGGCCACTGAAAGGCTAGCACAGCCCGAGCTGTGGCTCGCAACGTGACGCTACCCAGCCTGAGCTGTGGCTCGCAACATGACGCTACCCAGCCTGAGCTGTGGCTCGCAATCTATCTACCTATTGACTGACACCATAATCCCATAAAGGGTGGCCATTTGACTTTGAGTTATTTGTTTTACTTGCTGACACGTAGGGAGCAGGTATGATTTGGTTATAGGGTTACCACCCAGTGTTGTAAATGGTTTCTTGGCTTACAGGAAACCATTTGGTTTGTCACATAATGTACGTGTTAAATAAAGCTGCAAATCTTGAGATTTTCCATAGTTATGGGATTATACCTAGTGAAGCATAATGTTCACACTGCAATACAGTATGCTGGGACAACAGTATATATTTAATAGTAGTAGGTGGTGGTGATCATCATCCACTCACTTGATGTAGTGCTGCCTACTTCTTCCTTAGCTTTTATCATTCTTTTTCTGTGCCTGCCCTCCTCTCTTCCTATTTCTCCTATCTTTCCTGTCACTTCTTACTGCTTTTCTTTTCTTTACAGGTGGCTTTACACTGAGTGACAAGCCAAATGGTTTCCTGTAAGTCAAGAAACCATTTACAACGCTGGGTGGTAACCATGTAACCAAACCATACGTGCTCCCTACGTGTCAACAAGTGGGTTGGTGGAGGATTAGTGCCCCTCCCCGTAAAATAAATAACTCAAAGTCAAATGGCCACCCTTTATGGGATTATGGTGTCTGGCAATAAATAGACAGATATATTTAATGAGGTGATGTAAAACAAAAAAAAATCCAAATTGCATCTGCTGCAGTCTGAACCACATGTCAGGCTGCAGGCATTCCTATTCCTGCCAAATCAGATGCAGCTGGACTGGAAAAGCATGCCAAAGCAATAATGGCTCACTAAGGCAGGTGAGTATCTAAGTCCTGAGTGGCCTTCAAGGTTAGGTTCTGTGGTGGTCTAGATGGATAATATCATGGAAGAGTCTGGGGATAGAACAAAGCCCCCTATTTAAGAACTGTTTTGGTGTACCCTATTTTTTCTGAAGCTCCTTCATGTTTTTCAACAACTTTTTGTATGGTAAGTTTAGCTGGAAATGCTTTACTTTGTTGCAGGTGGATGAGAGAGTGGAGAAAATTGGAAACTAGAGTATTTCTGATTTAAAAAAAAAAAAAAATTATTCCAAACATGTGAAAATCCTTCATACTGTATAAACCTATTTCATTTTGCTGTGGGAGGGGGAGGGGACAGGGAACAGCAAAACAGGGCACTTTGGTTAAAAATTACCATCGGAAATATTAGATGTGAAAATCCTTGGACATCAAAATAAAAATAAATGAATGAGGTAATGAAAAAAAATTCCACAATATACATAGCATGCTTTTCCTTCTCTTCAGGTAGTTTTCATGGCTGGGTTGGGTTAGGATGACTAGGGGTGAACTGGGTTATATTAGATTAAGCTTGTGCAATATCTACAAGGCTGTGCAGCTAGACTGAATAACTACCATCTCAGCGACGACAGAGAATTAATAGTAAGTTTTGTTTAAGAACGCACGAACTGGTGTTGACATGCTGCAGCAGACTTGGATTCTACAAAGCCACAACAAAGAAGACGGTGCATGGTGGCCGCGGTGAAGGCCCTACTAGGGAAGGATGGATCATGCAGAGGACGGTCAGTAAAGTACCTACTACCAATCAAGCGTGAAACCAATGCCTACCCCCACCACCACCGAGCCAGTGTTAGCGGGAGAGATTGTCTTGCTGGCCTTTGCACCGCGGCCCTTACGGTTCTTGCCTTTCCCCATGTTTCATCTGCCAGACCCGCAGCCTCTCACCTTCCCCTCGCCCACTCTGTCCAGCCACTGGTCTTACGTACTTTAAAAATGGGTCCCGGAATCCATACACTGGGAAATCGTGGCTTGGCATCGACAAGTTTTCGTCGAATCAGCTGTCGAGGTGTACAAATATGACGTCACACTGTAGGAAGTGTAGCGTGTCGCATGGTGGCCGTAGCGCTATTTGTTACATTCTTAATTAGTACTAAACAGGGGTTAGTATAAATAACGATATTCTTTGGTGTTCACCACATGAAATCGCTTTATAATACGAGCAAGGCACCACAGATATTTGAGGTACACACTTTGGAAACATATAATTAGCAAGAGTAGCACAACTAGGAATGGTATAATCATTCCTTCCATTGATGTACAGGATTGTGTAAGCTCTATTTGTAACGCACTCTCCGATAAATATACTTTTAAGTGAACGGTGGAAAGTAATTGCACAACTGAAATTATGGTGTAAAATAGTGCTTAGTCATCATTTCTCTTTAATCTTAAAACATTAACATATATAACTTTAACATATAAATGTAACTGATCAGTAAGCTAATACAAAGCGCTGGATCTATACATCTCTGCACCACTGCACCATAACACTAACGTCAGACAGAGCGACAAGGCGTATAAAGAACTGTGAATAAAGGTGGGACCAGTAAGTCCCCCCCCCAAAACCACCAGCGCTTTGTGATGCTGTATGTAAGTGTATGGAAATGAGCTGATGAGGGAAACCGGGGCGGGGATAGGTAGAGGGATAGGATGAAGGGGGATATGAATGAGGATGGTGAGTTGAATAAAGGACAGCCTGATGTCAGAAAACAAAGCCATGGATGCGATATATCATACTGTATATTAACGGATGAGAGGTTAACGTGTCGGCAAGTTGCTGGTCCTCGTGTTTTCGAAATTAGTTGTCTCATCTACAAGATGTAAGGGCATTTCCCGGGTGAAATACAGGAGTTAGGGGTTGGAGCCGCCAACCACACGGCGACCGGGGCAGACGACACCAGCTCCCCCAACCCCCCCCCCAAGATAACCGGGGGATTACCACCAGCGCAGCGCGGCTGGGAGCAGGAACGGCCACCTGTTTAACTTCCCGGCGCCCCTCTTGTGCCCAGGTGAGGGCCCAGAAAGGTAGCAGTCGCCGGCACCTTGTCTCCGGCCGGAGCACAGCTCTGCAGGTAAGGGGTGGAGTTTACAACTCCAAACAGCGCCGCGGTACCGGTCATTGTGGTACCAGGTACGGGGCAGAACCGGCCATTGTCATACCGGGTACGGGGCAGAACCGGCCATTGTCCGTTCCCCAGCTGTTTCCCCGCCACAGGGCCACGACACGGACGCGTGTCGGTCAGGCAGGACTGGCCAGCAGTCATCCGTCTCCTGTCGGCGTTCCCCCCAGAGCGGCACGCGGTACCGCTGGGCATAAGGCAGGATCGGCCATAGTCCGTCCCTCAGCTGCTAGTGACCTTAGCTCATCAGCACAGGCCATAGCCATCCCAGAGCTCACCTCCTGTGCCCTCTCAGCATCGGCCACAAGTGACGTCAGGCCAGAGGTAAGGCAGGCCACAAGGCACCAGGAAGCTATCCTCCCGGCCACTCAGGCATCGGCCACAAGTCGCGCCAGGCCTAACACAGTGCAGGCCACAAGCCACCAGGAAACCATCTCTCCCTGTGCCCTCTCGGCGTCGGCCACGAGTCACGCCAGGCCTAACACAGTGCAGGCCACAAGCCGCCAGGAAACCAGGCCCAACACAGTGCAGGCCACAAGCCGCCAGGAAACCATCTCTCCCTGTGCCCTCTCAGCGTCGGCCACAAGTCGCGCCAGGCCCAACACAGTGCAGGCCACAAGCCGCAAGGAAACCATCTCTCCCTGTGCCCTCTCAGCGTCGGCCACAAGTCACGCCAGGCCTAACACAGTGCAGGCCACAAGCCGCCAGGAAACCAGGTCCAACACAGTGCAGGCCACAAGCCGCCAGGAAGCTACCCTCCCGGTCACTCAGGCGTCGGCCACGAGTCACGCCAGGCCCAATACAGAGCAGGCCACAAGCCGCCAGGAAACTATCCTCCCCCATACCCATTAGGCGTTGGCCACGAGTCACGTCGGGTCAGGAGCAAAGCCGGCCACAGTCCGCTTCTCCCCTACAGGAACACCAGCAGTCGGAGAGGACCCTGCACCCGAGGCGTGGCAAGGTCTTACCCAAGACCTTGGTTCCCTATGACTCCACCAGGGTGACCAGCTGCCGGACCAGAGCCCCCGCAGACCTCGCAGCCGACGACGGGCCCCGTCCACTACTCCCCCAGCCCGAGCTTCCCATGAGGCGACCCTGACGTCGACGCCACCCTCGAGCAGTTGCCGCAGCCCAGCCGCCCTGGGTTCCAGTCCCCTGGGTCCCCTGTGGCCCCAGGAGTTGCCCCGAACACCAGGGCGCGACCTACCGGTAGGCGATTTCTCCCAAAGGCGCTCCCAGACCCGACGTCAGGGCCGGCTCCTGGCCCTCTTCGGACCGAGCCCTTAGCCCCACGGCCACGTGTGGGGCCCTGCCCAGGAACGCGCCACTCTGCCCCTGTTTCCCTCATGACAGAGGAATCAACCTGGGCCCACCAGTGTTAACCAAGTGAGTGGACTATCTATATATGTGTGTGTACCCTTAGACTCAGTTATATAGTGTGCATCGACAGATATCTCACGAGTGATCCCCCTACAGTGTATCCTCAAAGTGAAGTGACCAGGAACCCCGAATAAGAGTGGACGTGCCGATAGATACAACGTGGCCTGACCTATATCTGAAAGGTAGGGTCCCGCCGCCCTGGATCATCTTTGTGATAATCAGGAAATACCCCTTTGTGTCATTGTACCTTGCGTTGGTGTTTACGCTCTCCCTCCCCTGTGTTCAGTTAAACTTCCACCCAGCCTTTGTCCTGACGTGCTTAACCCGGGCATACCAAAATACCACAGTTCCCCTTCCTAATGATCTTTACGGTCAACCCTACCTGAGATAGACTTCCGGCCACCAGGTACCCGAAATACAGGTGTACCATTATTTATATATATATGTAGTGCCGTCCAGTGCTATATGGGTTTTAGAGATTGTAGTAAAATCATTCCTGTGTCCGGAAATATAAATATGTTGTATGTACCACGAGTGTCGGGTTGATAGTACCATACCTGAACAAGAAGGTATAGTGACAGACAGCAATTGCGTACAGTGTTCACTTATCCCCGGCCAACCCATTGTAATATCTGTGATGTACCATTGTTCTATGTTAAATATCTAGAATACATGTGTAATATTTACTGCCTTGTTTTTGTGTCCAGTCCTGCTCTTAGGAGTTACCTCCCGGTCTAGAATAGGGACCCGCTTTAGCCTGCGTATTTGAGGGCGAGAGACCATCCCACAAATACGTAGCACAACACTGGTGGCTAGCAGTGGTTTTTGACCCGGACGGTAAAAAAGGACTGGAAAAGTTTTTTGTGAAAATGACAGCCAAAACACATGTACCCCTACCAAAATTTGACCCAGAACAATGCGACATCACTACTTACTTGCAAATGGTCAAGCCATTGCTTGATATTGGTTTTGAAGAAGATAATCAGAAAATTGCTGTCACTCTGCCTAACTTGGGAAAGGTGGTAGCTAGCATAGCACCAAAGATAGTCCCAGACCTCACATGGGCCAGATTTACAAAAATTGTAGACTCTATTGTAACGCATGGATTTTTCCACCTTACGTTATAAATGATTCCCTTAGCTATGCCACACTGCTTAAGCCGCCAGTGCAATAATAGAATTTTGATACCTTAGGGAATTTTCCGTTACTGCCCGATCATTAAGAAGGCCTCGTTAATAATTAAGATAATTTTGGTATCGCTGCCACCACCCAGCAGTTGCCGGGGAAAAAAAGTATTAATGATTTAGTCCCGTACAATGGAAGAGGGACAAGGGGCCTCTGGCACTAACAGGGTAACGTGAGAATTCTATAGGAGAGCGTGGTTCTTTAGATGTAACATGCCTTGCGGGCCACTCAGTCTATACGTATACCACCCCAGAGGATTATAACAAACACCTTCTATTTAANTTAGTAGAACAATACAGAAAACACAAGCCCAAGTACAAAAATCTGAATTCTAGGTGTAAATATGACTCTTCGCCAATATAAGTTCCAAATTAACTTTCTGTATCACTCTATCGAAACCAGATGCTCCTGCTCGTCTCCTTGACCGGCTGCTTCTGCTAGTAAAATCAAGCCCAAAATAAGACTTACAAAGTCCACTTCACACTTTACAACATCTTAACACGGTCCAGAATACACACTTATCACGTACATAACCTAATGTAAATTACATACATCATATACTTAAACTATACTTATACTAACTTAATGTACTCTTATACTACTTATATTATATGTAAGAAAAATGGCATTACACTATCACCCCGTCATTAGGGAAAGTTGTTGCAGTTTCACAACTAGATGCCCTCAGATATGACGGGGATCTGGACAATACGTTGGTCCAAGCTAGGCAACTCGTCACCGCCGCATACCCGGATGCCGAAGTGAATACCCGGGATGAGCATATCTTCAATACTCTCCTTAGAGTCCTTCCGGGCATGGTAAAGGAACATTTTACCATCCATGACCCGACAGGAAATTTGGACCACGACGTCCAGCTCATACGCTGCCTTCTCACAGCCCGCCCTGACACGCAACAAATCGGGGTTGTGAGCCGGTCCCCGACGAAACCCCCACCCATGCGGCCCCAACCCTCTCCAGCCCCACCACGAGACACCTTCGCCTCAGCTCTCCCAAGGGCCCACCCCACCAGGAGGTGGTCGCCCCAAGACGACAGTGTAAACCTCATCACTATCAATCCGTGGGAGTTCACCGCCTGTAACAGCCGCTGCCCACTTCATGACATTTGTGAACAGCTCAAAGTGGCAGGCAGAAGAAAAGCCGATCCACCGAGGCGCCGCCCAATGCTGGCAGTAGAGGAGGGCCCTGCCAACCCCCAACCCCCTCTCGTTGAGGAACCTGACGCCGGCTGTGAAACAAAGGCCCAACTGGAGCTGGATTTTTAGGATTGCCCCCGCACCTCCCCACAGTGGTGGGGGCCACCTCTGCCCAATACTGACCCCCAGTTTATGAGAAAATGAAATTACAGGGGGTCAAGGCAAGACTCCTGGTGGACACGGGAGCTGCCAGGTCTTGCCTATATACCCACTTTTACTCCCACCACCAGGGAGTTTTGGGGCCCCTTCTCCCCACTTCAACCCGCCTTATAGACGCGGGGGAAGGCTCCCTACCTATCCGTGGGGAAACACAAGTCCTACAAGCGACAACGCATCAACAAGCCTCCACTCGTCATCCCTTCGTCGTATTTGACTCGTCCTGCCGCACGTATGATGGTTACTTGGGGCTAGACCTACTGCAAAAGCTCCACACGCACATAGACTGCCACAGGAGACGACTTCAGTTTCGGCAGCCCCCCCAAGAACCCAAAAGCATATGTACGTGCACAAGCCAGGACAACGTCCCCCCACCTCCTCCTAAGCCGGCCCCTGGCCCCACATTTTCCACGACCATCGCATTCTCTCTCACCATTCCTCCCCACCACGAAGTGTGGTTAAAAATCAACAAGCCCACAGGGACTCATTCCCTATTTTCCCCCAGTGTCCCCACTGGGCCCCTCACGGCCTGCCTAATGTCGCCGACCTTCCTTCCGCCCCACCTGAACGCCATCAAAGTGGCAAACCTAGCGACTACACCCCTCACTCTGCCGAAGGGACTTTTGGTCGGCGACCTAAAACCAGCAGAGCCGTGCGACACAACATCCCTAGAATCACCCCTCTCTCCCCATCCTCCGTTGCGTGAACACTTATCAGCGCAACAGGCCGAGACGCTACACCACCTACTGCTCGAGCACCAGGATCTTTTCTCAGCCGGGCCCGCCAACTTGGGGCATACGACGTATTTAGCCCACAAGATTCACACCACTGGCCCCCCATTCGGCAACCCTCTCGCCGGAAGAACCCGCACCAATGGGCTGAGGAGGACCGGCAAGTTCAAGAAATGCTGGACGCCGGCATCATAACGCCCTCTACCAGCCCCTGGTCCTTCCCAGTTGTCTTGGTTCAGAAGTAAGACGGCACTCAACGCTTCTGCGTCGACTTCCGCCGTTTAAACGACGTCACTACAAACGATGCCACTCCTCTCCCCCGAATAGACGACTCCCTACACGGCTCCACCTGGTTTTCTTCATTGGACCTCCAGTCAGGATACTGGCAGGTCCCCGTCCACCTCCAGGATCAAGAGAAAACGGCTTTCTCCACGAGCAATGGGAAACTGTATCAATTTAACGTTCTCCCCTTTGGGTTCTGCAACGCCCCAGCCACCTTCTCCCGCCTCATGGAGTCCGTCCTCAGCGGTCTGACATGGGAAGTCTGCCTGGCGTACCTCGATGACGTGATCGTATTTAGCAAGACATGGGCTGATAACCTGCATCGCCTCCGGCAGGTATTTCAGCGGATACGCCAGGCTGGGTTAAAACTCAAGCCCACTAAATGTGTTCTAGCCGCCTGCTCAGTCCCCTTCCTAGGACACATTGTCTCGGGGAAAGGCATCTCTCCAGATCCCGAAAAACTAAAAGCCATCGCCAATCAACCTCTTCCCCAAGACGTGCACCAAGTCCGTGCCTTCCTAGGCCTCGCGTCATACTACTGATGGTTCATAAAAGGGTTTGCTGACCTTGCGAAACCACTCCACGACCTCACTAAAAAGGGTAAGCCCTTCGTCTGGAGCAACGACCGCGTCACCGCATTCCACTCCCTAAAGGAAAAGCTTGTTTCCTCCCCCATCGTCGCCTTCCCCACCTATGACCTCCCCTTCAGGTTGTACACTGACGTGTCCCTGGTAGCCATAGGCGCCATCCTGGCCCAGGTCCAGGAAGGGTGCGAGCATATCATAGCTTGCATCAGCCGCACCTTAAACCCTGCCGAACGCAATTATGCCGCTAACAAACGCAAATGTTTGGGAATCGTCTGGGCCCTTGATTACTTCAGGGCCTACCTATCGGGCACCAGAATCACCATCATCACGGACCACCAGTCCCTCCAGTGGCTACGGAAGTCAGCCACCCACAATGCCCAGCTCCTCCGCTGGCGCGAATCACTGGAGGAGTTTGATTATGAGATCGTGTACCAGCCTGGGAAATTACACACCAACGCCGACGCCCTCTCCCGCCTGCCAGTGCAATCGCTCCTCCCTCAGTCTGATTTGATCCAACACTGGCAAGATCGAGATCAGCCTCCCTGGATTCCCCAGCACCTTTTCAACAAACTCCACCTGCAAGGGGACCAACTCTTCACGCCTTCAGGTCACATTGTCCTTGACCCGGACTCCGCCATGAGCGTCCTCACTCACCTCCACTCGGACAATGGGATCCACCTGGGTACAAAGAGGCTGACTCAGGTCTTCAATGACCTCTACTGGGCCCCCAACCCCACTACCCTAGCCTAGCGAGTCACCCAGGTGTGTTGAGCATGCTGCCTAGGGAAAGACATTACCCGTACAGCGGGTCCTACCGGCAAGATCACCGCCCACAAGCCGTGGCAGCTTTTATCCGTCAACGTTGTGGGACCCCTGCCACCCAGGTCCAGCTACCGTTACATCGTCACTTTCGTCGACGTGTACTCAAAGTTCCTTATCGCTTGCCCGGCCAAAGAACACACTGCCGTCGCCATAGCCGACGCCCTCATGCGCCACGTCTTCCCCTACTTTGGCGTCCCCCAGGCCATTCACACCGATAATGCCCCTGAATTTACTGGGCAAATATGGAAAGAACTGTCCGTCCTGTTCGGGTTCTCCATTTCACACTCCTCCCTCTACTGGCCCCAAGGAAATGGGGTATGTGAGAGGAGCCATCGAACCCTCTTAAACCAGGTTAGGACCCGAATCCAGAGCACCCAGGATCAGGAGTGGCCTGCCCACGTCAAAATCATCCAGTGGGGGATGAACACCTGTCCCCGCGACGATGGCATCACCCCACACGAATGCGTATTTGGAGAAGCGCCCCTCTTCCTCCCTCTCTGACAACATCTATCTCCAACCCCCCACTCCTTCCTCCCTCGTGGACCCCTTATATCACCTGAAGCATCGCCTGCAACACCTGCGCAGACACCAGGACACACAGACAGATTCCTCCCCTACTAACCCTTACAAACCAGGTGACGAGGCTTTCGTAGCCTGTTTGCCCACCCCCAGTAATGTTGCCCCTCGCTTTATGGGACCATACAAGGTCACGAAAGTTCCCAACCCCTTCCAAGTCGTCATCGACTACCACGGAACACCCCGCACCTACAGGAATCGCCACGTCCGCCCCTACCGGGACTCCACAGGGCCTTCCGCACCCACCCCAACCACGAGAGCCGGTCCAACACCACCCGCTCCCCAGGAAGAGCCCTTTGTATATTATTCCTCTCCCTCCCCTTCCACCCCGGCTTCCACCGCCACACCACCACACGAGACCCCTAGTCCCCCGCTCACCACGCACCTCACTGCCGTGCTCTCCCGCCGCCGCACCACCCACTCCACGTGCTCACCGCACACCTGCCGGAAAGGCCACGCCGGCCTCCCCACGCTCCGCGCCCAGGCCAACCCCGCCAACCAACCATACCACGCTACCCCGCACTCCACCCTCCCCCACCCCACCTTCCCTTTCCTCGTCGCCGCCCACTCCTCAACTAAGAACGACCACGACCCGTTACGGGCATGTTTCACGCCCACCAGCTCGCTACACTTTAACCCCTACGCCCACCCATTCACCCAGTAGCGACCGACCACCCACCCCACCCCCCAATACCACCCCAATATCCCTCCCTACTCCACACCTCGTGTGGAAGAACCCGCCCCACTCCATTCCCAGGGGAACACCGCACCCACACTCCACCGGCAATATAAGCCGCACCAGGCTGCCTCTAGCCGGCATTCGCTTCCAGGACACAACTGCCACCACCACCATGCGTGTCACCAGAGTCACCTGGATTCCCACCTTCAGGCGAAACCTACGTGTGAAGAGCACATGACACCTACTATACCTCCTCCAGCAGGCGAACCACCCTTCCACCCTACGGGTCGCCTACGCGCCCCAACTCAACACCAATGTGGCCTCCAACCATTGGACGTCCTTCCTCAGCCACCTCAACCCTATCCACTGGATGGCCAACGCTCACCTGTACCACCTCTAGTCACGGGGTCGTGACTTCATCACCGAGGAGGGTGGTGAAATACAGGAGTTAGGGGTTGGAGCTGCCAACCACATGGCGACCGGGGCAGACGACACCAGCTCCCCCAACCCCCCCCC
>JAGKTI010010611.1:16842-28133 GCA_018397915.1 Birgus latro
CGCTGTCCCAGGTTCATATGTGGGCAACTGTACATGGGTGCTCGCACCCAGGTAAGAGTGAATGGAGCTTTGAGTGATGAGTTTTCCGTGAATGTTGGTGTGCATCAGGGGTCAGTTTTGAGTTCCTTGTTGTTTATCATGGTGCTTGAAGCCCTCTCACGTGACTTCAGAGATGGACTCCCATGGGAGATGTTGTATGCTGATGATTTGATGTTGATTGCTGAGAATGAAAAGGAGGCGGAGGAAAGATTTAAGAAGTGGAGAGATGGTATGGGATACAAGGGCTTAAGGGTAAATGCAGATAAAACAAAAGTGATGGTATCTAGGGTTGGTGGCAGTACAATCAGAGAAGAGGGAGAGTGGCCATTTGCAGTTTGCCACAAGGGTGTGGGAAGCAATTCCATCTTGTGTAATGTTTGTGATAAGTGGGTGCACAAGAGATGTAGTGGTATAGAGGTAGACTGCGAGATGATGCTGATTTCATGTGTGAGGCGTGTCGGGGAGAGCAGGTGGAGATTGTTAGGCGTGAGAGGGTTGAACTTGCAGGTGAGTCTCTTGAGTGTGTGGAGGAGTTTTGTTATTTGGGAGACATGCTATGTGCTGGAGGTGGGGCTGGAGTTAGCTCGGTTGCTAGGGTGAGAAGTGGTTGGAAGAAGTTCAGGGAGCTGTTGCCTCTCCTGACATTGAGAGGACTCTCCTTACGTGCTAAGGGGTCTTTGTATGCAACATGTGTTAGGAGTGTGATGCTGTTTGGTAGTGAGACCTGGGCAGTAAAGGAAGAGGATATTCGCAGGTTTAAACGTACAGAAATGACAATGATTAGGTGGATGTGCAGTGCGTCCCTGCGTGCATGGCCAGAGGGGGCTGGGTTTACGATGGAAGAGTTGAGAGGTAGGATGGGACTGGAATGTATTGGTGGTGTGATGAGGAGATGTAGGCTGAGGTGGTTTGGACATGTGGAGAGGATGGGGGATGATAATTGGGTACAGAGGGTGAGAGGTGTTAATATTGGGGGAGGGGTAGACCGAGAAAGACATGGGATGAGGTCATTAAGTGTGACTTAAGGGTTAAGGGACTGAACAGGGAGGCTGCCAGGGATCGAGCAGCGTGGAGAGCCGCCATTAGGTGACCAATGCCGACGCATGCAAGCATGTTGGAGCCTTCAAAAACGAAACGATTAAGACAATTATTCCCCAGATTTTTACTAGGGTACAAGAGTCTTACTGGCAGCATGTATGTGAAAAGTTTGGTCTTGGGCTCCAGGAAGAGAGCCCAGCTGGACACCACATAAAGAGGATTGGTCAATGCTGGGCTGACATTGGTGAGATGAAAGCTGAGCAGGGAAGAAATTCCTGCAACTGTTTGTGCTTGCCAAGTGTGTGTTGACTCTGAAAGTGGGTTTTCCATTTGCAAGTTTGTTCCTGCACTTCATGGTCAAAGACTTGGAGAAGAAACGCTCATTGCCTTGGCTAATTGTGAAAGATCGTCTTGTAAATTCTGGTGGTGTAATAGGCATCCCAGTCACTTCAGGTGTTTTGAAATCTTTGAGATATTCCTACCAGAAATGCCAAGCTAACCTTGAGGCCAAGGGAAAGGCAAGGGAAGATGAGCAAAAAAGAAAAGGGCAAGAAAAGGAAAAGGCAAGACGAGCAAAAGAAAGTCAGAGGAAATTAAGAAAATAGAAAAAATAGAAACAGAGATCAAGTTGAAAAGATCTGCATTCACAGTGGCTGATGGAGCAATTTCTGGGGGTAATCAGAAACATCAAAATGCTCTTCATCAGCGTGTATTGTCCAGGACTGAATTGCCGAATGCTAAGGCACAAACTGACTTGAAGAGAAAATGTTTTCCGGAGAAGAAAATCTCTGAGCTTGGGAAATGGAAAATTAACATTGTTAAGAAACAGAAGCAGCAGTGATTATTCATACTTGGGAATCTAATAGTGTTCCAGGTGTACTATTTGATGTTGCATCTTTTGGTAGACACAAAATGTTGCACTGTTAGCTTCACAGTAAACTAAGGTGGTTTTCACTGAATATGTGTTTATTCACTCTGAAGGACATCTGAGCTTATTTGAGTTCAGTTATTGTTACAGAGCCAGTACAGAGTAGTGATGTTTCAGTTTACACCAAAATAAATCAGTGCTTTATGTTTTTAGTTATATTTTAGGACTTACCACTTGATTCTTGGTTAACTCATAAGAAAGCATTAGAAAATTATAGTTATGAGCATAAAAAGGGATAAATTTTAATTGCCAGTGTCATAAAATAATAATAATGTTTGAATAGAGCACAAAATCATAAATGAACTTTCTAGAAAGTAGCTGGGAGGCATGTTTTTCCCCTCCCCCTCCCCCTCGTCTCCTTACAGTACCCCCTTTCTTCTTCTCCCCTTCCCTTTGCTTCACCTCGCCTCACCATTCCTCTTCCCATTTTTCCCATATATTCACTTCCTTCCTGTCTCCTCTTCCCTTCATCTTTCCCCTCACTTCCTCCACGTAAATATGCAGTGTCCCTAAGATGGACTAGCAGATCCCCAGTTTTAAGCCCTCCTAAACATTTTACAGCCTGCCATTCCCTACACACTTTTCAATATTTATGTAGTACTCAACATTTCCTATACCGGTGACAGTCAGGGTACGCTTTTACATATATATGTAGGTGGGTGGAGGAGAAATTTATATAACCACAGTAAGTATAGTTGAAAATAAACTTTGAAGAAAATTTATAACAGTAGTAAATAGGGTTGGCATAATACGCAATAGTTGTATATTGATGGTAGTCGTGGTTTAATTATACAGTAAAGCTCCACTATAACAGTCTAATTGGGACCCAAACGAAAAAGTGAAATTTCGAGGAAAGTGACATCTGGACTTCCTCCTGCTAACCTGGACTTTTTCTGATATATCAAACATTAGTCCGGATCACACCAACGTTTTTTTAAACTTTTCACCATCATTGCAGTACTCTACCATATTATACATTCACTACAATAAGCAAATGGTATAATATGTATAATACTGTACAGTACACTGACTAACATGTATTTTATTTACCTCATTGTGGTGAACATAGCTGGTCAGGCAGTCTGGACTGCTTCTGGCTTTTTTGGTCTTTTTCCATTTATAAGAATTTAGTCCGGTAGCTCCTCGATTCCGATAAAAGCGAATTCAAGTCTGTTGAAATCTGTTTTGTTGAGGTTTTACTGTAGATAAATAGTTTGAGTGATAGAGAAATTATAAAATATACTGGTAAGGAAATATATAACAGTGCACCAGATTAAATGGTAGAAATACAGTGAGTCCTTGATAAACGAAAGGGATAGGGACCCCCAAAAAACTTTCGTAATTCAAAATTGTGTATATTGGAATGATTTTCCCCATTGAAATACACTAATCCCTGTAAGATCCAAATGCCCAAGTCCTGGACATTTTGGCCTCGGGTCTTCAGAACCCAAAAATGCCCCCAAAATGCAAAAAATCCAAAAATTTTTGAACCATAACTTAGAATTTGGTGCGCGGTGCCGGCCAGCTGTGTTTTGGCGGGTAGATAGTGGTCCCCTGCTTTCCTCCCCTCCTCCAGTTACTGCCCAACTACGATCAGGAGTAAGTGCATCTCACATTGGCTGCCACACTTGCTTGTTTTTGTGAATAAACAGTGAATAAACTGCAATACCTCACCACTAGACCACATGGGTATTTACATTGTTGTGCAGTATTAAGAAATTAGAAATCAGAGTGCAAAGGATTAAGTGCCGCAAAACACCAGAGCTGGTTTAATCGTTTAATCTCCATAACAGACGGACGTGTTCTGTACCCTGGATACTGCTAAATATTTTCCATACTCACCTCTGATTCCTCATTTTGTGGTTCCATTTCATTTATTTCATGCTCTCAGTCCCTTATTGGTGTGTTTAGGGTCTGAAGAAGGTGATGTTTATGTCCGGTTATGAGTTTCGTTAGGCTGTCAGCTGGTAAATATTTTTCATACCTGTAAATTCTCATTCTCTGGTTACATTTCAGTTATTTCATGCTTTCTGTCGCTTATTGGTGTGTTTAGGATCTGAAAAACGTGATGTTTATGTCCAGTTGGGAGTTTCGTTAGGCTGTCAACTGGTAAATATTTTCCATACTTACCTGTAATTCCTCATTAACTGGTTCCTTTTCATTTATTTCATGCTTTGTGTCCCTTATTTGTGTGAATAGGGCCCTAAAAAGGTGCTAAGCATGTCCAGTCGGGAGATATGTAGGTGGTTTTATGAATTAGGGTGGGTTAGGGTCCATAAGTACCTGTCTAGAAGCCTCAGTCAGGCCCAAGACCCAGACAAACCCAAGATCTGGACATGCCTATGGCTCTATTATATCGGATCTTGGAGGGATTACTGTTTACATTTAAATGGGGGGGATGCGTTCCAGGACCCCCTTGGACCCCTCACCTAAACTTTACCCCTTCTATTTTGAAGTAATACCTGGGCATGTGGAGAGGATGGAGAGTGAAAGACTGACAAGAAGAGTGTATGTGAGTGAGGTGGAGGGAGGGAGAGGGAGGGGAAGGCCGAGGATGAGATGGAGGGATGGAGTGGAGAGGTACTTGAGAGAGGGGGGTGTGAGTTGGGAGCGAGGTAGTGAAATGGCGGTGAACAGAGCAACATGGAGGCGATTTGTTTGTGGCCACCCCGTGCGGGATTGAGGCGTCTGGCAATAGATAGACCTGTAGAAGTAAGTAATGAGGTGGCCACTTTGTTGTACAGTCGCCCCAAGAAGTGATGGCGGAGTTTCAGATTGGTTCGATCACTCTGAACTGCCATACGTTCAATGAAAACTTGGTGAATATAAAAATTCTGTGCCTTCATCACGTCATATCAGATACTATAAATACTATATCATGCTAAAATTTTTATAAAATTAATAACACGAGGCAGTGATATATTGGAAGTCAACACTTAGATACCTTTCCCGATTTGAATGAATGTGTAATGTATTACTCCGCGCGCGGCATGTAGTATAACTCCGTGTTCTGTGTATTTGCTTCCCACGATTTCAAATACAAATGCTCTAGTTTCGAAGACCAGTTAAGGAAAGTTCTTGTGACTGCAATACACTACTTTATTTTCAAATGCTATGGTGATGATATAGGAACAATAAGGATGCCATAACAATGAAACTGTTCATAGTAATGAGTAATACCGTACCTGCGGTAGCAGCAAGACGATTCTGCTTTTACTCCTTGTCTTCTCCTCACTTATAATAATTATGACTAGCTACTTTATTCCTAGTGATGCAAACTTATTTACAGTTGTAAGGAGGTATGACAGATTTTACCCTTTTACCCTTTTCTCTTACATTAGGCAATGAAGAGGACGAAAACAAGTTTACCAGTATAAATCTTGCATTGCAAAAGCAGAAGTTGATATTTTCCAAGGAGCTCCAACTCTCGGCAAATTTGGCAAATTTCCGAGGTTCTTTTATGTATCATTCACTGGCGTATATTAACTCCTGCAGAGATTTCTCTTAATGGAAAACTCGCCAGATGCACAGTAATAACTGCATGTCGCTGAGTAAAAGTAGTCTCCTTTCGTGCTAGTTGATCGAACCATTTAAAATAGGCCTACTTACTTACGCCAATTTCCCGCTTTGTCGGACCATGGAGAAAACAGAAACGGAAATACTCTACTTTAAATTATTACCAAGTATTGAAAGTAAAATTATTTTATAAATAATAATGGCTGATTTTATTTCTTTATTGAGTCTCTCTTCTTTTCAGTCTTATGCTACTAAAAATTATTGCGTGTTACCAAACTTGATATGAACGCCACAAATTATTCCTGACTATCTCTAAGCGATAGTTTTGACATTTCAATTAGTTCTGCCTGGGATTTCCTATTATCGTAACAAACACACTGCTTCCTACAATTTTGAAATATGTTGGTATTTTGATGTTTACTTATTGTTTTCTGTAACAATTTTACAAATAGGTTTCATCTTGTAAAGATATAAGGAGGAGTATGTGCGTCATCGCTGACTGATAACTTCTGGATACTCTGCTGTCACTTCTTAGGGCAACTGTACATCTCCATTTTCTTGGTCACAGTCCCAACGGTGGAAGCTGCAAGGCCTAAAGCACGCCCAATCTCCGAGACTCCCTGCCCCCCCTCGTGGCATCGTGTAATTTCCAATTTCCTCTCCGGAGTTTGAGTACGGTGCTGCTGCTGCTTTGCTGGAGATGATACAGGGTGCTTGGGAGGCATGTCTAAACAGTATGAAAAGGTGTAGAGCTGTGAAAATATCCTCACGTACAGCAAAGCTGCGAGGAGGGACGTGGTCTGATTCCGGGGAAATTAGCTGTGATATCAGTTGGCCATCAGACAATTTCCTGTCAAAACATGGACAATTCCATTTTTCTATAAATATTTTTCTATAAATATTTTTCTATAAATATACTTAATATTAATTGATTAATACTATAATAACTAGTTTCATGGGGAACAATCAAGGTCTATATTCATTGAGTAGCATCTGTTTGGATATTATAATTTGCACTAGTAGTCAGTAGTTAACTTGCTTCTGCCTTGCTGTAGTCGACTTTGAATTATAATCTGGCATCTCCCATAGCTGTCTTCAGTAATTTTTATTGTAATTTTTGGATGCAGTAGGTTGTGATTGATTGATTTGCTGAGAATGTAGACGTAATATGAAGATTATTCGTATACTGTAATTTTATAGTATGTCGATCATTCACTTGAGGTTATTAGGCATTTATATAAATGCCAGTGTCTCATATGTAGCCTAATGTTAACCCTTCTGTGGCCGAGGGTTTCTAATTTTCCATGCACCCCAGGCCGACTGGGAGGCCATTTTCTGAAGTTTCGAAAATTGATTTCTTTTCTCTGCCATATTGAAGAGAAAGTTCAGATGCACCTAGCAGTGCAAATCCCAGCTTCGTAGACCCATTCTGTGGCTTGCAATGAAGTGCGAAAGTTGCAGAAATATCGGCAACCAATATCCGCCACCCAGAGGTGCTGCCACAGTGCAACTTCATAGGTGTTGTTAGTTTTTCCTTTACCCCCCAAAACAATGCAAATGGTGCTGAAATGTTGCGCATATATGAGATATGATGATATAGAATTATTTCAGTACATAATATGTTAGGAATGGCTGGGAAAAAAATTATGATTATTTTTTCACCTTTTTGATATAAAATATGTTTATGGTAGTTTCGAGTTACTGTTTATGCTACTGTTGTGCCCATGCTTGGAAAAGGGAGTGAAAGGGTTGAATTTTCAGTCTTAAATGAGAAAATTGCATGTTCTTGGAGGCTAGGCTCTCACACGAGATATGAAAGAGGATGGTCAGATCCGATTAGCAATACAGAAGTTTAGTCGCAACTTCCAGCTCCCATATCACGTGCATGGCAAAAAACAGAATCGTAATGCAGTTTCGACACCATGAATAAGTCCAATTATTACGAATACAGGGACAAATCAGAAATAAATACTTTTACAGACAGGGGAAAATGTATTTTTTCTTTAATAAGACGTCCGCTTTTCTCTATCATTTTACCTTGTTATTTCTGCAGTATATGTTGCTGTCTTGTAAACAGAGTGGTTGTGTGTGTTTTGCAAGGAAGGAAAAGATGATATTTTCTGTCTGGGTTGAGATAATGTAACTATGTGTTTTTAGGCATGACCACGAGCAAAAAAATCGTACATCCACTCGTCACGGCAGCTGATGGTGAACTGACAGATACATGAGAGGGTGAAGTGAAAGTCAGTTTCATGTCCCAGATGTTCGTTCACTTCCTGAAAGTTTTCACGGTTTTCTACAAGTCACACTGTATCGAATGATCCAAACCATTACAACAAACCTGAGCAAATAGATAAAGATATCAAGACAAAAATGTATTTTCCACTTATCATGTCTTTTGTTTGTGCCTGTATTATTTCATGTAAACAGGTGGTTGTGTGTGTTTTGCAAGAGAGGACAAAGATGATATTTCCTGCCTAGGTTGAGATTATGGTTGTAGTTGTGTTTGTATAGGCATGGCCAGAAGCGAAAAAATCGAAAATCCACTCATCCCAGCAGCAGGCTCTGAACTGCTTGATGGGGTGTATGGGAGTGTAGTGTTGGTCATTCTGAAGAAATTCAGAACATTCGTTCACTTCCAAAAAAATTTTGCATGTTTTTATAGGCCACACTCGGATGTTGCCAGCAGCCATTTACCGGGTAAACTTCATTCGACACAAGCAGCCACGGAGGAGTTAAACGGTTAAGTGAAACATTGTACAGTAATCCCTGCAAGACCTGGACATTTGGGCTCGGGTCTTCAGAACCCAAAAATGCCTCCAAAACAAGACCCCTCACCCCCTGGCAAGTTTGACTTTGGCACACAACACTAAACAGCTGTGTTTACACGCGTAAATCATCCAGCGTCCACTAGAGCGCCCCTGCCTCCTTCCCACTTCCCGCCCAGTCATCGTGAGTGCATGCTCCTCATCATGGCCACCTATGTGCTCGCTTTTGTGGTGATGCCCTACCTGCTGCAGGCCCTGCTGCTCCTCTTCTACCTCTTCCTCATGTGTGTGATGATGGCACTGCTGCCTGAGAAGAGGAAACTAGTGGTGTTGACTCTTGAGAAGAAGCGGGAGATACTGGAGAAGGTAGATGCAGGATGGTCGACGTCCTGCATCCAACGTGAATTCAACCTGGCCTGCTCTACCTTGTTTGATGTCAAGAGGTCCCGAGACAAACTCACCCAGTACATGGCTGACTTCACTTTGAAGACCAAACGGAGCGTGCAGCGGAAGATTATGTACCATCCCAGGTTTGCAGAAGTTGACCGTTCCACGCTGATTTGGTATCGGCAACAATGCGCTGCTGGTGCATAGTACGGAGCTGAAAGCTGCTGCCAAGAAGTTCACAAGTCTTCACGACTCCCCACACTTCAAGGCATTGGAGGTTTGGCTCTTCGCATTCAAGTTACGACATGGACTTGCCAACCATAAGGCCCATGGCGAAGCTCTGGGCGCTAATGAGGAGGAACTAAACAAATTTCGCCAGAAGTTGAAGGGCTTGATCGATAGGAAGGGCCTCACTCGGGTCAAGTCTATAACACAGAGGAAACTGGCCTATTCTATCGCTTGCTGCCTGTGAACACCCTAGCCGAGGAGATTGAGAAGTGTGTACCTAGCCACAAGCTTTCCAAGCAATGAATCTCTGCTGTGTGTTGTGCCAGTGCTAATGGCATGCACCGGCTCAAGCTCGTTATTGTTGGACGTGCAAAGCAGCCTCGGTGCCTTTGTGGGGTGATGGATATCCTTCCTGTCATTTGGTACCATTCTCGGAAGGCCTGGTTCACAGCCAAGATCTTCCAAGACTGGTTTCACCAGCACTTCGTCAAGGAGGTCATCGATTATCAGACGAAGACTCTGGGAATCCCATGCGATCAGGTAAAGGCTCTCATTCTTCTGGACAATGCACCTATTCGTCCATCCGACAGGGAGTTGGTGGCTTAGAACGGCCACATTAGGTGCATGTTTTTGCCACCTAATTCGACTACTCTCATCCAGCCAATGGACCAAGGAGTGATTGCGGCAATGAAGAGGCTGTACTGTCGGAAGTTCCTCGATGAGGTGATGGTTGTTCTCGAGGACGAGGACGAGCGCAGGGAGGGACGGGACACGTGAGGCCAGCGGACTTTGGAAAATCTTCACTGCTACAACATCGTCTACCATCTACAATTGGGTGAGTGCGTCGAGGGAAGTCCCTGTCAAGATTCTAGAAAGTTGTTGGTCTCTTCTGCTTTCCAGAGCCGAGGTGGTACACAACTTCCTAGGTATTGACGTGGATGACTTCCATTCATGTCTTCGTGTAATGGGTGTAGAGGTGGATGTGGATGACGTGCGTGAGTGGCTGGATGACAGTGAGGGTGATCCTGGGTTTCATATGTCTGATATCGAGATCACATCTTCAGTTGCTGTTACGAGTACCCAGCTTGAAGATTCCAACGAGGACAGCGATGATGATGCGGACTTCTCTCAGCGCGCCACTACTCCAGCCATCCCCAAGCTGAGTGCACTCCGGGAACATCTTGAGTTTGTCCTGGACTACCTCGAACACCCAAACTGTGACTGGTAGATGGGGCCCCTGGGACTTGTGGAGGAAGTGTGCGCTGTCAGGCACATCATCAGTCGACAGAATCATTGTTCCCTGCTACAATCAACCACTGACAGCTTTTTCAGGTCCATGACCCCCACCGTGTCCAGCCCTGCCTCCACACCACTGCCTTCCCAAGACAGGCCTTCCAGCTCCGAGTCACAGTCCAGCACATCAGCCATGGTGGAGTCACCACTGGACATGAGTGTGCGGCTATTGTCAGAGTCGTCTGCAGTGGGGAGTCCATCACCACGGCCCAGCGACACATCCCTTGGATGCCTACAGTACTTACACTCACACTCTGACAGTGAATAAACAGCAAAAAGGTCGCCACTAGACCACACGGGAATTTACATTGTTGTGCAGTGTAAAAAAACAGTGATGCAATATCACAGTGCCAAGTACTGAGTGCAAAACTAGAGACATTAAATGCAGTGCGAGTGAGAAAAGAATGCGCAGTGTTAAGAACTTAGAATTCAGAGTGCCAAGGTGTAGGTGCGGTGCTTCAAGAGGACTTTCATTACTCTCAGAGTGTGAGAGGAGGCGGATTATTCCTCGCGACAGCCACGGACATGTTGTAAGTACCCAGGAAACTGGTAAATATTTTTCATACCTGTTATTCCTAATCCTGTGGTTCCATTTCATTTATATCATGCTTCCTGTCCCTTACTGATGTGTTTAGGGTCTGAAAAGGGTGAGGTTTATGTCCAGTTAGGATGTTCATTATGCTGTCAAGTGGTAAATATTTTTCATACCTGTAATTCCTGATTTTCTGAATCCATTTCATTTATTTCATGTTTTATGTCCCTTATTGGTGTGTTTAGGGTCTGAAAAGGTGAGGTTTATGTCCGGTTAGGATGTTCATTATGTTGTCAGCTATTAAATATTTTTCATACTCACCTGTAATTCCTCATTAACTAGTTCCTTTTCATTTATTTCATGCTTTGTGTCCCTTATTTGTGTGAATAGGGTCTTAAATAGGTGCCATGCATGTCCAGTTGGGAGTTATGTAGGTGGTTGTATGAATTAGGGTGGGTTAGGATCCATAAGTACCTGTCCACAAGCCTCAGGCTCAGGACCCTGACAAACCCAAAATCCGGACAAGCCTATGGCTCAATTATGTCGGATCTTGGAGGGATTA
>JAGKTI010010612.1:16386-28131 GCA_018397915.1 Birgus latro
TCTCTACCAGACAACCTAAGCCACTGGGTAGATATACATGGCCTGTATCGTCCCTGCTTCGGTAGGGATAGGCCGGTCCTGCAGTGGACCTCAATGGCTGATGACGATTCACCACTCACATGGTATCTGTGGTGAAGGATGTTCATGTACCATATAATTGACTATTAATAAAATTAACCTAGTTTCACGTGGTAGGCCTGTATATTCCCGATTCATAATCTAACCATAGTCTACCCTATAATCGTTTTCTTTTACTCCTGTTCTCCCTTATCTAACTTGTGCACTAGATGGCGTGAAGGTAAGGGTCTCGCAGTTTTAACTTTGAGTCGTTACTCAGTATCTTCTCTCCTCCTTGGGAAAAAGTGGACAGGGTGGAACAAAATGATAAGGGACAGCAGAATGAATCGTTGGGACAGGGAGAAGTGAAGGGTCTGAATGAACAGCGAGACCTACTGAGTTGGAAAGATAGAGGTGACGAATGCGGGAATGTAACGGGGGTGGTGTGACGGGTCGTTTTCCCCTTTTCCCTTTCACGCCGACTGCCACCAGAGTACCAAGTAAAAGCACAACCCGTTCCCTTAACTCCCGTTTTTGCATGCATAAGAAAATGGACAATATAACAGCTGATTAACTTAAATCATATCTTATTAAATTCTGGGTTAGAATCTTATAAAGTACACACATTTAGGACCATCACTACTGAAGAATACTAGGAATACTCAAGACACGGATAAGTGGGGTGCATGAGGTAGGGCTCAGAGGTACCGTAGGTGTGGCGTGGTAACTATAAGGCGTGGAGTCTCCATCGCAACATCTATGGTTTTTCTGCCTAGATTCTAACCCGGGCATTTCTTCCCCCGGCACCTGTGCCCTGGAATTTATTTGATTCACACTAGAAAAATAATACTGTATGTGATCCTAAGTTCACAGTCACTGCATATTACAAAGTTAACAAAGAGTACATATTATGGTGTTTGTTCGAAAAAATAGTAAAAGGAAATGAAATTTTTATGAGCTAGAGTTAGAACAGGTAAGTTTACCCTTAAACTTCTAGTTTCTTCCCACTTGACCTTGAAATAGTAAAGGTTCTAACTTCTGTTCATTTACCACTTGGAATGTAATCGCTGGTTATAAACGAGCATACAGAATGATCCTGTACTGTAAATACCACGGTGAACAGTCTTTTTCCAACATGCCGTTGACTTCACTTCTCATGTTAATCACTTTACAATTTATGCTAAGGCTACTTTATTTATTTTTTTTTATGTGTCCGACTCTGGGCATAGGCTTCACAGCCCTTCTATCAAGGCCCAGTAGTCCACCTACATACCATACACCTCTACATGCTATATTAAATGTGTCTATGAGGAATTTATGTGTAAGTACTAACCTCTTCAGGAGGGTAAAATAACCTACAAATCCATGGGAAGTATGAGTGTGAGAGGGATCCTGCCCAGCTTTGCTCCGTGTTACATTATAAACAAAGGCAAGGGGAACCCCTTACAGGAATGAGACGAGGGAAAATTCCATTTACCAACTTTTTCTTAGTTAATTTGGCAGTATGAATTTAATATAAGAGGAAGGGTTATCGAATACGATTGTTATCGTGCACTCATCTGTTTTCAGTAATTCAGTTCTACTATGAGTTTAGGGAATTGAAGGGAAGGCGGAAGGTTACGCCATACCGGAAGAACATTGACGTCAGGTTCGAGGGTCTTTGAGTTAAGGACGGCGAGCAGTTGGAATCCAGTCTCTCGCCCATTAGTCATGCAGCCTTAATATTAAAGCACAAATATTACTGTGTCTGTTTTAGGCAACAAGTGAGTGAAGGGAAAAGTCGTACTCAGAACTTAAAAACGACCTCTACGGATTACTGGCACCATTACAAGAAGAAAAGTAAAAAAACGCAAATATAATGAAAGATATATCGCCTCGGGGGTTTACATGATTTGGTGATGCTGAAAACCCATGTCCACAGTGTGTTCTTTGTAGTGAGGTTCTAGCTAACAGCTGTCTCAAGCCCTCTTACGTCGCCATCTAAAAACTAAACATAACAGCTTGAAAGACAAACCAGTAGATTTTTTCAAATTGCAGATTGGAAGAGTTATGACAAAACAGACAACTTTTGGCATCACATTCAGGTCTCGGATCTAGCAAGAACGCTCTATGAGCATCTTACCTTGCTATTTGCACTTTAGCAAAGATAGGAATGCCACATACGACCGAGGAAGCTGTATGCTTGCCAGTTGCAAAAGACTTGGCAAAATGCATGTTTGAAGGCAGGCAAAAAGTTTGATATAATCCTACTTCCCAACAATACTGTGGCCTGCCGCATTGACAGTATGTCATCAAATATTCTCTGCCAGCTGGTAGGTCATATAAAGGACAGTGAGTTTTGTGGGCATTATAGGCACTAGTATAATTCATATCACAGTGTGCAGTATATAGTGTCTGCTGTACATGGCTTCTCACTAGGAATGTATGTCCACAATCCTGTTGTCACAGATCATCAAAAATGTCTTAACACATGATGTATCTCAGACACTCTCTTTTTAGTCCAGACGATACAAGAATTTCATGATACGAGCAGGTTAACCAGACTGAGCCAGTCACCTGACGTCATGGAAACCAATCACGGAAACCTACCAGACACCACATCACCACCGAGCCGTTTATATTCTCATATTTCGGAGGGCATGGTCGGAGAGCCCAAGAGTACGATCGAGGGCAGTGGCAGGAGGCAGGGTCAGCTAGGAGGTTTGCCGTCACACTATGTTACGCTGTCAATCACATTTGATAAAACTGTGTACAATTAACATAACCCAAGAGTGCTCTGTAACTCACCTCGCTAACGATACACAGAGGGGGAAGGTTAGAAAGAGAGAGCTACCTATTCACTCTGCTCGACGACGCACCATTTTACTAGCAGCGGCCTACGTTTATACTCCACTGGTGATAGAGGGGAAGCCATTAATCCACGGTACACCTACAATCTCTCAGTCTAATCAAGCCCTTCGGCTATGTTCATCGATATTGGTGGTAGTGGTAAGTTCGAGTCATAGGATGCCTCACGACTTTACACGGGCGGTGCTTCGAAGATTTACAGTTACAACCAACCTCTCTATATCTCTACGTCTATCTACGGCGACGTCATCGACATTGGCGGTGAAAAAGAGCCGACCACACTCAATATGGCGACTTCACGCAATCACAAGTAACGAGAAAAAAAAAAAAAAAACAGAGCGAGAGCAGACGGAGCATCAACGCAACTTAACTTCACCCCTAACCACTCCTAACCATCCCAACCACAACACGATTTACGAGAAACAGTAACAACAATAAACTGCGTCTTATCGACATTGGCGGAAGTGGTGAAAACGAACCGACTACAGTCAACCTACGACTGGCGAGTTTATACGCCTTCAGCGAACTCTCCTGAAACGCTACAACGGTAAACAAGAGCGGTAAAAAGAAGACAAGAAGCCTATTACAAGTAACTACGACTGCCACGAAACAGACTACATCTAAAAGCAATCATCAATCAACACTACTTATCTTGAACGCAACTCTACAATTTACACTATGATTTATAAGTAACCACAAGCGAGTAAACAATAAGAAGTAACGAGTTACAAGTGAGGAAAAACAAGCTCTACGAGAAACTACAAAAAGCTCAGCAAGACAACTCTACAAGCCTACAAGTTAATCACAAGAAAAAAAAAAACGTAAAGCCAGCAAGGAACTGTGTAACAGCTGAGTTAAGCACAGCACAGCCAACCTCCACCACCTACTCCACCACTCATCCCCACCTCTCTGCACCATTCGTCCCCCCCCCCCACCACCATTTCCCTCCACACTTCCCCACCACAAAGACAAGCAGTGATGAGCCTTCTGGAGCAGCAAGATTGCAGTGTGTCATCATTCGCTGAGTGGGGAGGACAACACCACTCCTCTTCAAACCTACATTCCACACCAGCACTCCACACCTGCATTCCACAACTACAAGGGGGAAGCAGCGACTGGCAGATGTGTCACCATTTCCTAAGAACCGCATAACCCGTCAATCAACACGTGCCAGACACCACCACCGCCACCACATTCACCATTCCCACCGCAATTAATATCAGTGAGTTGAACATTTACTCTATTAGTTTAATAGTGCTGCTTCATTTATATACAACCTTACATATATACACAGTGTTAGACAATATATTTTTTTATATCCTTACATCAGCATATCATAGCCTACATATGAAAATCCAGTAATACTAGAGAATGAAAACATAAGTACACATATATCCTTCACATTACAACTGCAAGGGTAAGACAGTAAAAATGGCTAATACAAATGAAACTAGAAATAATGAAACCACTATGCTATACTCAACCAGACACACAGTAGGCTTCCTTCCAACCAGTACCAAAAAGTGAGTACACATATCAAGTTGACTTCACAGACAGTGAAGACCTATAGTGTCAAGTGATGTGTTGTACAAAGGAAACTAAGTGAATACTGAACATAATATAAATATTATATATATAATTTTGTATAAAATAATAAAATATGGGGTTAATATCATTTAAATATAAACTGTGCTACGTAATTAGGCCAATACACCTATGGTGTCCCACATAAACAGATAGCAAGTACATCACATATGGCTGATTTATGATACGATTGACTATTGTAGACTTGCCATTGTACTGCTGTTATTGTATAAATTATATACTGTAAATATGTATCAACTATATACTTGTAGCTACGATAACTACACGTATGATTCCTACAGTTGTTACAATTGCTACAATTATGTAACTGCAAACACTAACATTACTGCAATTATGTTACAATTGCCATAATTATCTATCTATCTATATACCTAGGCTGCTTCCCTCAAGAAAAGGGAGGTAGCCTAGACAAGTCAACACACCTCCAATTTACTCATCCACTTAAACACATTCATTCGCATCTTAACCCCAAAGGGGAGAAGGGACAGATCCTCACCGCACCACACAGCACGAGGGTCAGACTACGCAGTGCAGTCAGTGACATCCGCAGCAGGGTCCAACAGCAAAACTAGTTTACCCCTGCCACATCATAATGGACCCATCCCCTTACCCGCACCTGACCTGATCAGACAAAATGCGGGAGAATATCCCCTCAGGGCTGCATCATCATTTATTCATTCACAATTTCTCTCCATTCATTTCTATCACGCACAGCCACTCTTCCTTGCTCAACAAACAACCCTCTTGCATCCAGCGCTCTCTTCACACTGTCCATCCATCCTATTCGTGGTCTTCCTCTCAGCCTTACACCTCTCACATCAGATCTAGTTATCTTTTTCACCAATCACTCATTATCCATTCTCTCCATATGCCCAAACCATCGCAACACCCTCTGTTCAAACTCGATCAGCCATCTTCCGAACAATTCCAGTTCTCCTTCGCACTTCATTTCTCACTCGATCCATACGCGTCACTCCACACATACTCCTCAGACACCTCATCTCCATTACATTCAGACTTTTCCTCTCTGCTACACCCATATTCCATGTTTCAGCCCCATATAATGCAGTCGGTACCACAATACCCTCATATAGCCTTCTCTTTACATCCATTCTAAGCGAACGACATCTAAACACTTTTTTCATTCCTCACAGCACCTTTTCAACTTCATTCATTCTAAACTTTACTTCTGCATCTATTCTTCCACCCACAGCAACACGTGACCCTAAATACTTAATACACTCTACCTCCTCAAGCAACTCACCATTCAAAACTATATTCATCCTCCTACCATCTACCAACCTCGTACACTTCATCACTTTACTCTTATTCTCATTTATTTTCTATTTCCTCCTTTCACACGCCCTTCCAAACTCCTCTACCAACTGTCTCAATCTCTCCTCTGAATCAGCCACTAGTGCAGTATCATCCGCAAACAGCAGCTGCTTCAGATTCCACTCACTACCATCAACATTCACTAGACTCAGTCCTCCACCTAACACTCTTGCATTCACCTCCCTTACAACACCATCCATATAAATTTTAAACAACCAAGGCGACATCACACATCCCTGCCTCAGCCCCACTCTCACGGGAAACCAATCACTCACAGTATTTCCCACTCTTACACACGCTCTGCTATTTACATAAAAACTTCTCACTCCTTTTAGTAACCTGCCATCAAGCCCACAATTATGTAACAGCAATTATTTTACAGTTATATAACTACAAACAACAGCATTACTGCAATTATATTAGCTACAATTGTTTCAGTTCTGTAACCACTATAATGTTACAACAGCTGTGTCATAATTGCATTACAATATAACTACCGTACGATATCACCACTAAGAACGATATCACCGCACTTGTGTAACAGTTGCATTAACACAATGTAACTGCAATTATAATACAGTGTTACTACAGTTTTGTTAAACCCACGCTTGTATAACAGTTGCATTAACACAATGTAACTACAATTTATTATAACCACACTTTTGCAGCAGTTGCACTTGTATGATGTAACTACAGTTCTGTTACAACCACAACTGTGTAACAGTTGCATTAACACAATGTTATGTTACAGCCACACTTGCATAACAGTTGCATTAACACAATGTAACTACAATTGCATTAACAGTGTAACTGCAATTATGTTACAATATTACAATTATGTTACTTTTACAGTATTATGTTTTTCACTTAACTTACAAGTTGATTGTAATGTGAATATAATATGCATTAATATGTTATGATAATACGTACTGTCACTGGTATGGCAGCTTTGCGTGACCGAGCGATATGTAGGCATAAGAGGCTCTAGTATATATTTCATATCACAATGTGCGGTATGTAGTGTCTACTGAAGACACACAGTTTCGCATTAGGAATGTATATCCACAATCCTGTTGTCCCAGACGATCAAGAATGTCTTAACAAATGATGTATCTCAAACAATCTCATTTTAGTACAGACGATACAAGAATAAGAATTTCATGATACGAGCAGGTTAAAAACTGAGCCAGTTACCTGTCGTCATGGAAACACGGAATTCTACCAGACACAGCATCCTCACCGAGCTGTATAAATACTCAGATTTCGGGGGGCATAGTCGGAGAGCCTGAGAGTACGATCGAGGGCAGAAGACAGGAGATAGGGTCAGCTAGGAGGTCTGTCATCACGCTACGTTATGCTATCAACCACATTTCAGTAAAACTGTATAACAAATTCTGTAACCCAAGAGTGCTCTATAACTCACCTCATTTATGATACACAGAAGGGGAAGGTGAGAAAGAGAGAGACCTATCTATTCACTCTACTCGATGATGCACCATTTTGCTAGCAGCAGCCCACGTTACATTCCACTGGTGATAGAAGGGAGGCCATTAATCTACGATACACCTACAATCTCTCCATCTATACAAACCCCTCGGCTATGTTCATCGACTCTTTTACTCCCTGCAAGTTGATGAGTCAATAGATATTGCAAATATGGCTAAATTTTACAGTTTATGTTCGTTTCTTCTACAAAGGCACAGTTCGCGAGGAAATTTTTTGTCGGCCTCTTGCCACTCGTACAACAGTAGAGGACATTCTTAATTTATTTAACAATTTCGTGAAAGGCAGTGGGATTGAATGAGAGCACTGCGTGAGAATAAGTACTGATGGAGCAATGTCAATGACAGGAAATCATAATGGACTTGTAGCTCATCAGGAAAATTGTTCCTTCAGCTTCCTGGGTTCACTGCTGCATGCACAGGGTGGCTCTTGCCTCAAAAATTATGGCAGCTGAGCTGCCGTTTGTTCTTAATGATTCAGTGAAAATGGTCAACTTCATCAAAGCTCACTCACTAAATTCAAGGATTTTCACAGCTCTGTCCAACGAAATGGGCAGTGAACATGAGACACTACTTATGCACACAGAAGTGCGATGGTTGTCCAGAGGCAAAGTTCTGACAAGACTTTTTGAGCTTTAATGTGAAGTTCAGCATTTTCTTTTTTTTTTTTAGGGATCACCCATTCGATTTGTTTTCTTGCCTGTCTAATGAAGACTGGCTGCAAAAACTTGGATGCTTGGCAGACATTTTTCCAGTTATGCATGAAATGTACTCAAGTCACCAGGGAGTCAGTTCCCTAGTGTTCAACACATGACAAGGTCGATGCAATGGTAAAACTAATATTTTGGTCAAGCTATGTAGATTCAGGTTCCCTTCAGTGTTTTCCATTGCTTCATGACTTCACTGAAACAAGTGAAATTGTCTTGAAAGAGCGTGAGAAAGGTTTCACTACTGAACGCCTCAAACAACTTAACAAAGCGAGCAGTGAGAGTATTAATGCTCTTTGCCACAACATACGTGTGAGAGGCTGTTTTTTTCTGCGCTCACAGCAATGAAGACGAAGTATCGCCAAAGGATGGATGCTGAGATAGATCTGAGAATTAAATTTTTTACAATTACTTCCAAATTTGCTGACCTTTGTCCTGAAATGCAGGCTCATCCATTCCACTAATTACTAATAGGTAAGCGCCAACATATTAACAGTATCATAACCTTTTCTTGACGAAAATCTTTATAATTTGGCATTATCTCATATTCTCAAGATGTGAGACATAATCATATGATATAATCTGATATGAGTGATATCATTCTTAATGTCAGTAACCATGTGAGCTGTACAAACGTAATGAAAATGTGATGCAGGCAGTTATCAATAAATGGTAACAAAAGTGGTGGTGGCAGTAGAGGGGGTGCTTGAACTCGGTCATAGCCCGGAAGGTGGTGCGTGGCCTGAAAAGTTTGAGAACCTCTGTTTTAGAGTAATTTGTCGAAGGTCAAGGTTACAGGCAAACTCATACAATTGGCCCTTAGACCAGTTTCTGGGTGCAGGTGCTGAAGTGTGCAAGTACTCCTTCTTGAGTCAAAATGAATATGCATTAATAGATAATTTAGCGTGCTAATAGACAGCGTACGCTGAATGCAATCATTATGTCGTACCTTAACTTTTCTGGACCTATATGAGAATGTTAAGAAACAGTTCCTCCTGGATACAAAAGATCAAACAAAAATACGATGGTCGTGGATGATGGTGCGTTCGTCTAAGGAAGCGTCCACGCGTGTGCTGGAACAATTGCTGGCAACGTGCAAAGAACACAATAACGGACAAGCTGCAAATATGCTTGGAAAAGCAGCGTCCAGATCATATTAGCAACATCATGATGAAGTCTCAGATGCCTCATTTGGACACACTTACCCCATCAACTCTGCTGCCAGTAAGTTCGAAGCTGCACCGAAACATGTTTGCATACATCTGTCCAAATACTGCTGCATCCATGTATTCAAACATGTTGTCAGCTGTGTTGATAACATATGCTCTAGGACACATGTGGACGCGCCCTTAATGGTTTAAGTTATATATGGAAAGGAGGCCTTGCAGCGTAAGACATTCAGTCAAACCTGATTTTATGTGATGAAAGACACTTAACATGGTGTTCCCCTTTTTCAGTGACGTGCATAGATTGGATATTTTCTTATGGGAAAAGCCAGACGATCTTGCTCAGCTGGAAAGTCTCAGCGCCTAAACTGACCAAGATCCCATTTCTGTGCGTTATCGCCCTGAAGTTCATATTCTTTATCCTTAATACTGTTCTATCGGTGGCGAAAGTCCTGCCACGTTTCCTTTTCTGTCCGTGGACATTTGAAAGTTAGTCAATTGAATCCGAAACAAACGACACTGATGACACTGATCTGTGACCAGATAAAGTCATTAGTGTCAGTTGCTGCAGGTCCCCCAGCATGAGAGCCGAACATATATTTGTAGCTGGGCTCCAAGACGTCGTAACGCCTCTTCCTCAGCGATTTGTGTTGTACAGCACATCTTAATAATCCTCTTGAATGTTCCTGAAACAAATTGTTTCGATATTAAGGAAACATAGCACATAAGAGGAAATACGGTGTAGGATAGCGAATAGGTCAATAAGGAAGAGATAATGGCTGGATGAATCACTCTTGCGTGATAATCAAAGACGGAAAATAAAACCTACACTTGAAGACTATCTATCTATCTATATACCTAGGCTGCTTCCCCCAAGAAAAGGGAGGTAGCCGAGACAGGTCAACACACTACCAATTAATTCATCCACTCATACACATTCATTCGCATCTTAGCCCTAAAGGGGGCTAATATATTTACCAAACAGTTTCGGTGGACACTGCCACCATCTTCAGTGGTCAAGATAAAGAGAAGGAATGACATTTTGACAATACAAGGGCTCCATTTTATGCGTGTGTGTGTGGAAGGGAGGGGTAAAGGTGAGGTGGGATGGGGTGGACTGTAAGCGGGGATTTCCCAAGAGTGAAAGGGGGGGGGACACCACCAGGCAGGTCAGGTGTAATTCCTGTCTGACCCCACCTGTGTCGGTGCGGGAAGGGACATTTCCACCAGGGACCTCATTATAGGATCTAGCTTGTACATGCCTTCACTAAGGTTGAAATTCTCGTATTTTTTGATACACATGGCTTCAATAATCTTTCGTTTCCGAAAGTCTTGACTTTTATACAGTAGTTGACTACCTTGCCAGTCAGTTCTGTGGTTGGCTTCACAAACGTGATTAAATATTGCATTATTTAATTTACATGTTTTTATGACATACTTATGTTCATTAATCCGTGTTTCCAAACTTCGACCTGTTTCTCCTATGTAAACTAGTTCACAGTCTTTGCAAGGAATTCTATATATGCCTGCTTCTGAATATGTTTTATTTTCCGTCAAGGAAGAGATATACGATGTGTCCTTTACAAACCAGAATTCTAAACTCTTTTTACTAACTTGGCCCAGAATTGTCATTTCTCTGTCTTGAGTGCTGAGTTGTAACAAGAAATTAACATTAGAATTTGGTGCTAGTCATGATGTAGTGCCTTGGAAAGATTGTACAGCCGTCCCATTGACTGTTTCTGTTACTGAACTACAAGAAATAAGCCGCATAAGGACGAAATCTGGGCCAGTTTAAAGTAAAGGGAGGATACCATGATTTTCAACGCCAGTGGAAAGAATACCAAGACAAACGACAGGATGATAATTATGGCTCATTCTGCTATGCCAACCGGCTCAGTGTCATATCTTATTGGGGAACTAAGGGGTCATTATGGCGGGAGAAGTACGAAGTCAATTTAAAAGTCCGTCCTCAGTTCTGCCCAAGCCTTCCTTTATAGGGATATGAGCCTTCCTTAGACACAGGTGCAGATTGCTATTACAGGTGCCACTGTCATATTTCCTTGAGCTGTATCGTGTGATTAGGGACGATAAGAGAGATCAATGATAGGCCCCCAGGTGAGGATTTACAACAGAGAACTGTTCTAAATTAAAAGGGTGTAATAGGAGTAATATAGGCGACATAGCAAGGTGCTAGTGGCTGTGTTGTGTCCCCCCACCATATAATTAGAGAAGAAAGTGCGACCACTGTCCCTTTGTGTATGAAAGCGAAGACAGCGATACGACAGAGTTCGGTAATGAGAAAAGAGGGGGAAGAGTTGATCGACGGCACAGGAGGTAATTTGAGACAGCAGAAAATTATTTAGTAAGACAATCTGATTATTGCATAGCTATAAAAGTTATTTGCTGTGCACCCTTTCAAATGGGAGAAGCTGCACAAAGAGTTCAGAGAAGCAATATCCAGTGTAACAAGACAGCAGACTATAATATCGGCGTATATATTGTGGTGCAACTGAAATTGGATACTTA
>JAGKTI010010613.1:0-28128 GCA_018397915.1 Birgus latro
TGGTACATAAGGAAGAAAATCTACATGTCCCCATACCCAGCACCCACAGACTAGAGTAGCAAAGAAGGGACCATCTCAGTAAGCCACAGAGTCAAAGGATGAGGTGCTTCAGCTCAGCTGTACTTGCAGACTGAATATAACTCTGCCCCCAGATTTTCTTAAACTTTAGAAGATGTACTCACCCTGCCAATATTTTTGTCCACCCCACCCTTCTCCCCCTTAATCATCTGACTTTATGGAGAAATTTCTGACTTAAACCTCCCAACCAACCAGTGCTGCCCTCTTACTATACCCATATTCACAAGGAGTACTATATCATATTGTGGAATTTGACTACTTCCATACCATAAGTATGATGTCATTGGTACATTAAATTTGATGAGTGTTAGTTATGAGGGAGAAATGAATCTCCTTGGTTACTAGTTTACTCTTCCTTCCACTCTGTCAGTACCAGCCATTCAGCTGAGATGAAAGGCTGTATGGATATTTGTCAGATCAGAGTAAACATTGTATAGTCTCTCCCCTGCAGCCCTGCCTTACAATCTTAAGTTTGGGGGAGTGGTTGAAGACTTGACAGCATTTGCAGTTAACAGCAGGCTTGCCACTGCATGCTGTGTGCCTTGCTTTCAGATTTTGTGAAGGTATTATACATTTCTGATTTTTTTTTTTCAACAGTTTCCAGCAACTTTTGGGAAGTAATTAGCAAGTTTGGCATTTGGTTTAGGTCCCAGTACATAGACATCATTAGCTATAACATAACTAACCTCAGTTTGGGGATTACATAAGATGATGCATGGCATCATTTGAACAGGGTTGACTAAGGCAGTTTCATATATTTCACAGGCATTTTGAAGCTGAAGCACCTTATTTCTTGACTAAAGTTGATTGATATGGTCCCCCTCCTGCCTGCACAGTCTTCTATTAAAGTAATTTTGGTGTTTGGTAATGCACAGACCATTTATTTTATTTTATTCTTTTTATATACTTTTTTTTTTTGCCAGAATTTGAAAATGTAATACATTGTTTTATAATGCATACTCCTTTTTTTATTTGCATTATAGTTTAAGTGTTCATACTGTTGACCTTATCTATACTGTATTCCCCATACTTTATTTTTTTTTACTACAGGTTTTGTATAGTATTATATGTATTTTGCTCCCATTGCTTGTTTTCTGCTTTTATCACGTGTTTTTTTTTTTCATTTGGTTTGGTAAACATGTAGTTATTCTTTGTATATTCTTTTTGTATTTTAATGCAGTTATCATCACCATCATCATTATTATTATCATTATCATTATCACATCATCATCATCATCATCATCATCATCATCATCATCATCATCATCATCATCATCATCATCATCATCCTATCCCCTTTCTGCATCCCTGTATGGATGAGTAGAATGCATAAACAAAGGAAAAAAAGTTGTGTAGCCAGTAGATGCCATCACAGTGACCTGTGTAATTGGTCACATATACACTCACTCTGCACCAAACCCTCCAATGTGCTTGGCTTCATTCCACAAGATATTTAATGCTTTTCTCTGGGTGACATCCTTTTTAGTGTACTTTTGATGCTACTAGATTATTTTATATTCTTAGGAAAGGCTTCTTGTGTACCGAAGGTTTATGAATGCTAAATTTAACCTTGCCAGTTTGAAAAGTCTCACTAAGTGGAAAACAATCATCAGATGGCAGGAATAAAATTAAAAAGACATCCTCAGACCTCATAAACATCCACTGATTATAAGTGTTTTGTAGCAGTTTAGTTTTTGCTTCAGCCTTCAGTGCTAAGTACTTTTACTTCTTTCCGTGCTTTGTTATATACTGTATCTGGCTTCTGTTACATTTTGTTTATATTCCCATACATGTAACATAGCTGTAATTTTGCACTAACAATCAATCATCATGCTTGCTAATCATTCATCTTTTGCCAATGGGGAGCTGTAATTGTTACCTCAGTGCCATTCCATTGTCCTTCCGTGATTATAAGTTTTATCCCAGTTTAGTGTTAGAAATTATTGTTTTTGAAGCATATATGAGAAGTTCTCATTATAAATCACTTTTTTATGTAAACTTTACTTTTAAGTTCCACATTAATAACAGATTAATTGCCTGTTGAAGTTCCATTGCTTCCTATTAAGCTGATAGTTCCATTGCTTCCTATTAAGCTGATTTACCAGTTTCACTTTGTTAGAATCACAGGCTGCTGGAACGGTTTGCCTTCAGATGGTGTCACTTATATAGCTGGATGGTTCCATCACCTAGTTGTGCAAACAGAAAGAGGATGGTGGACTGTAGGATGAGGACAACTTCAGCCTGCAGTTCACTGGGTTCAGATTTCAGATGAACCTGGAGCTACAACAACTATAGTACTGCTTCCAGTTTCCCCCTGTTGAGAGTACTGGTCATAAAGAAAAGTTGTGTTGTTTTAGAGCATGTCCATAACTACTCTATAATGAGAACTTCCTGTATCTAGCCTCCCTGACAGCTCTTTTCCACCGCTTATCCTACTATCATGGCCTGTATTCTTGTTTTCTTTGGAGACTTCATAACGGTTCTTCCTTATTGATATCCAGGGTGGCCCATAGAAAACACGACACTTCCATTCCATCGGACGATTTTTCGTGTATTGTGGGTACAGCTCAGTTAGTGCTATTAGTATCTTCCTTGCATCATTTATTTATTTCCTACTCCCACTGCTATACCCACATCCACATTAGCTAGCTGAGCCATCCCTGCAGCACATAAGGTGCTGCCACATGAGTTTCTAGCAGAGTGCTATTTATGGACCATCCTCTACTCTGTCTAATATTCTTTAGTATCCTCTTATATGTTATTGATATTAACTGTTACTAATAAAAAATGATATTGGTTAAATACAAGTTAATATCAAGGCATAATATGCAAAATCTGTCTAATACATATTAATTTCCTCATATGTTACTAATGTTTTCTGCCACTGATGCAAGAAGATATGGGTAGCATACAAGACAATATCGGGGCATAATAATCAAGTGCTATGACGTTTCCTATGACGAGAATACAGACCAAAGTTGCAACACCTGAACTCCACCATGCTGATAATTGACTATTTCCTGCATAGCTTCGCCTCCACCGACCCCTGTGCAACCCCCCATCACAAATTGCTCCAGTGACGAGTTTCAGTGTAGTGATGGGCAGTGTGTGCGTCGATCTTTGCGCTGCGATGGCTACCCTGACTGTAGGGATGGGTCTGATGAAACCATGGAGACGTGCAGTATGTGTCTTTTGTTGTGACTGGTACTTTGTTTGTCCTCTTTCTTCCCTGGTGTTATCATCTCCCTGGAATATTTTTCCTGTAAATTCGTCTTTCCTTGTTCATGCTCTTTTTCTCTGGTGTTATCCACTCTTGCAAATTTTTCTCGTAACCTCTCTTTTTCTGACTTACATGTTTTTCATCTCACCTCTCTTTTTCTTGTTTGTCATTTTACTCAATGAGGCTCTCCTTTCTCCAGTGTATTTTTCCTGTAGCCTCACTTTTTCTGCTGTATTTTATGATTGGTACTTTATCTGTCCTCTTCCAATCTGGTGTTTTCCTCTTTCCTGCATATTATTCCTGTATCATGTCTGTTCTACAGTATTTTCTGATCTTTCCTTCTCCCATTTCTCTTTAAGGCATAATATTTCCCTGTATCCTTCCTTTTACCATGCATTTGTATGAATGACATGTCATTTCCCTAGTTTGTTTTGTGTTTCTTTTTCTACATCTTTGGTTGGGTAATTACAGCACACAGGAACATTTAGGGTCATAAGTTTGCTTATTGTTTCACCTCTTCATCTCACATTCATCTGCTGGTTAATATTCCCAAGCTGAAATAGACTTCATATGTTTTTATGCTCATATATGATGCTCTTTAATGTGATGCATCAGGGTAGAGACTAACGGACTTGCCCAAAGTGCGAAGCAGATGCAGAGGAAGTGTAGGTGAACTCTTGTCCCTGACTGAACATGGCTTGCTTAGATAACGTATGACCACCACTAAACACAGAAAGAATAGGAGTTCGCCATTACCCAGTCACAAGTCAAGGAGGGAGGTACATGAACTACACCGTACAGGGGTAGTTCATGCATCTTGGGTAGTAGCAAGAAAAACAAGCCATCTTACAGCAAAAGGTACCCAAGCCACACTATATACGGTATGTAAAGTACAGTTTAACTTGCTAGGAAAAAAGAAATGTGAAATTCTGAGAATCTTCAAACTATAGACAAAAGCTTGGTATTCTTTGTTTCTCTTTTCCGAGCAAGTTATGCTTTATGTTATGCATATTTATGATTTATTCTCTGCATGCTCTATATGTGTTACTTGTCTTTAAAATGCAGCTAAGTGTATTCAGTGAGGCAACTCCCATTAGAATCTGTTCTGCAAATGCCACATAGGCTAACTTCTAGTGTGAGTTGGATTATTGAATAAGCTTATCTGCATTTCAAAGATGCATAGCACACATACAGCATGGCTTTTGTAGCTTCTGTTGTGATACAGCCAATCTGGGTGATGTCTTTTTAAAAATTTTTCTTGCTACAACCAGGGGATTTTATTCAATTTAGGAAAGGCCTCTCATATTGAAGGGTTTTATTATGACTTTATCAAACCTTTCTGATTTAATTGGTCTATCCTAAACCCAATAAAATTGTCAGAGATAGCAAGATTAAAATTCAAAGATTTCCAAGGGCTCAGTGGGTTAAGGGGTTAATACTGGATCAAGATGGTCCCTTAATCCCACTTTACTTGGTGGTGGTCATGAGGTAGCAAAGCAAGCCATCTTCCTGGATGTCCTCGTGTCATCTTCAGAGAAAAAATTACTTTTTGTCTATGCAAAAATGTATTTTTTTCTTTGATTTTTCCATTCTGTTTGCCTTCAGAGTAGTTCAGTTTTCTCTCCCATATTCGATGGATTTCAGTGTATGTGTATAGATGAATATAAAAAGAGCTGTATTTACTGACTCAGGAATGCATTCTGATTTGATCTGCCTCAGCATTAGCATCAATATAATGATATATTTTTCAGTACAGGATTATAGATTTTGTGTGTGTGTGTGTGTATGTGTGTGTGTGTGTGTGTGTGTGTGTGTGTGTGTGTGTGTGTGTGTGTGTCAGTATTTTTGTTGTTTAATTGTTCTCTTCAGGGCTACATGATAGTTATGCAGAACAGATATAATATATGTTTCAAAGCAAAACTTGGTATTTCATAAAGAATTTAAAATGATAGAAGTACAGATATTGAAGGAAACATGTACAAGAAAATTTTGAATTTCAGTTGATTCAGGTAGCAATATGTACTTGAAAATTTTTGTACAAAAGTGCACCATACACTTTATGCATGGTAAGGGAGTATATTTGACTTTGAACCATATTTCAGTCCAGGCATTGCTATTAAAGCTTCTTATATCTCAGTAATAATCACATACCGTACATAAATAGTTTGTCATGGGTTATTTAAGCTTATGAATGCAGTGAAATGTCTCTAATCTGGCTAGTCTTGGCTTATATGGCATTATCTTAGGTGCCACTTCATTATCATAGGTTTCATTTACTTCATGCTGAACCAGAGGTTTCTGAAATAAATAGTGCCATTTAGTCCCTTCAGCCTGATGACGTCTCTGTAACTGAGGCCTTTGAGCCTGTCACTTATTCATTCACTGTCATGGGATACTCATACAAGGCCACTGCTTTATCCAGGCTACCCTAGTTACCTCCTTCAGGGTGTTACCCTCGGTACTCATTTAACCTACCAACCCACAAAGAATGGATTAACACCTGATTTAAGTGGCACCAGCTGCCTGCACCAAGATTTGAACCTGGCAACTAGCTGTTAACCACACAACTGCTGTGGCAGTGGAAAGGCTGTTAATATGAATATTGTCCAGCATTGCTGTTGATAGGTGATGAATGCTGTATGTGTGACTGTCCTCCACACTTGAACAAAACTATGGTGATATACATATGTATAGCATGCTATGAGTGTGGAAAAGGGGTTTTCAAGTGAACATTGTAAGTACCAAAGTACCAGAACAGATTGCATTGAGTACCTGAGATTTTCATATTCAGTAATACATTTGATAATCTCCTTTTTTCTCACATCATCTGTATGCACACTATATTCCCACCAATAGCCTACTCTTCTCATCACTGATGGGTCATCCAAACAATACTTCCAGTGCCAGTTTCAGCATGGGTGTTGGCTGGTGGTCAGTGTTGTCACCTTTCATGTGAGAAGGGTGCAGTAGGCTGTTTGCCATCCACTGAATTCTGAATGGAGCTGTACAGAATTGTGAGACACATTTGGTACTTAGTTATTGCTTCTAGTTGTTGAGTACATGTGAGTAAAAATAGTTTCTACTCTATTGAGTAATAAAAGACTGTAACAGTAGGCAAAAGGAAAACTCAATCTTTACAGTGTGACATTTAAATACTGGTTAGTTTCTTTCACAAAAAAGGTCTTTATTAGAAATTACATTTAATAAGGATTAATTGCATTATATATGAAGGATTATGAGAGCTCATTTTTGCATATTTGCATATGAGGGTGAGAAATAATGGCAGAAGAACTTAATTATGAATTTTTTAATATAGATATAGCAACTGGATTAGAGACATTTAACTGTGTTTATAACTGGCAGTAATATGGTGCCTCTTGATCCTCACTATTGCAAGTATTCATGAGTCAAGCATGAACAGTGACCTTGAAGTAAATTTGAGCCTGAGTAGCCAAGGTTTGGAATGGTGTGAAGATAATGATAAGGTTACAGCATGGCTAGTTCCCTACTTAAGGATTGGTTTTGTATTGATGTAGAGCTTTGTTGTATGAATGATGCAGAGCTTTATTGTATGAATGATGTAGAACTTTATTGTATGAATGTACTTTTTTGTAGTACAGTACAGTATTGTAGTAGTAGTTTTGGTAGTGCGTGGAGTCTTTCTTCTTTCCTTCTGTTGTCTTAGTTTTTTTATTTTATACAGTTTTGAATAACAGGTCTAAGTATTATTCATATAACTGGTTTAATTCATAAAGAGGAAGCTGAATTTTCCTACTCTTCACTGTATTCAAATTTAATTTTAAAATTTCCCATGTTTTGTCCATGCCTCAGTAATAATATTTAATAACATTCAGAATATAAAAATTACCAAACTAGCAATACAGGATCATGTACAGTCGTGATTCATGGTTTCTACTCACTTTCTAATCTTACCCCTGGCTGAGGTGCTGATGAGGAGCCTACACATGATGATGCTGTGCTCCCTGGGTGAAGCAACAGCAGCACCCACCTAGGAGCCAAAACTCCTCATATTTTCCTGCAACTTACTGTGGGGTAGAACCCTGATCTGACCTAAGTGAGGCATTGTGTACCACAAGGGATGCCAGATCCCTGCATGGTGTTTGTACTTTACTCTACATGTAGGAGGGGCCCACAGAAGCAGTTGCTTACCTGTGGGTGATTGATCTGCTTGGCCAGCCAGACTGGGAATAAGTGCCAAATGAACACCTGTTGACAGTGGTTTGAAGCTTTTTGTGACTCTCAGGTGGCAGGATTGTACTCTAGGTGGCATAGGAAGCTTCAGAGCACCTTCATAGCAGTTTATTTTGCATATTACACCTTAACAGTTTGTTGTATGTTATTTGTATCATTTTAATACAGCCACAGTTTGCATCAGTAGCATGCAAGATGATATTAAGGTGTAATTTACTGAATAAATTACTTAGTAAGAAGTGTTATGAAATCTACAGTGCCACAGTGTCATTGCAAACTGCTCATCATGCACTCTGACAAAGCTTCAAACTGCTCCCATAACAGTGGATAATAGGTCTTTGGGCCTCATTATTAAAATTTTGAGAGCAAAGTTGTAAGCAAGCTCCTGAGTTCTGAATATCCTTTATGAAATGCATTTAATTGTTAAGTTACATCCCACATAACTGTGTAGTCAGCAGCAATACAGAAAGGTCAGCTGTGTCCTGTCATATCACATCCTTCATTTATGGAACATGTGTAATTGTTAAATGTGAGCAGCTTGCATTACAAATAACAGAGTGTAATTAGCATTGCTATAGAAAGGTCATATGTGTGCTATCACCATCGCACAGTTAAAAAATTAGTATAAAAGATTGGGAGTGTGTTTACACTTTCACCCTCACTGGTTTAATAATACTATCCTTAGTTCAGTGTGAGTCCCTGGTCATGACTTCCCTCCAGCCTAAGGTAAAATCAGAGGGTAAGCAGAGCAGAAACTATGGTTCTTTCACTTTAATTTGTCTGATTTTAGTCCTTTTGTAGTTCATTTCCCAAAGTTCAGTAACAGAAAAAGACAAGACCATGGCCCTATAGCCATTCCTTAGCACTTGTTTTTGACTAGTACCATGTGCTAGTGTTAAGCTCTTGTTACAGTTCAGCTTTCAAGAGGGAGAGGTATGAGTTTTAAACCTAAGCTCTTTTTACTTCAACATGGCATAAAAGTTCTGTTTATTCATCTTGAATTCTGAGTTCCGGTAGTTGATTAACACAACAGTATAATATAATGTTAGCCACAAAGAAGTGCTCTAAAAAGGAGATAGAACCATAGCACTGCCTTTTTCTGCCAGTGAACTGCATGGAATAATCCTCAAAAGGATGAAAATCTGGGCCAATTCAAGGTGAAAGGACTATAGTTAAAGTAAACTGAGTGTTTGTATCATGGCTGTACAGTATTCTGTTCTTATGACATGCAGTAGTTCCTTGACTCTTCTGGTTTAAACTGTGTCCAGCTCTGATAATTAACACAGGTATCAGTTCCTGAAATTATCTCCCCTAAACTGAACAAAATAGTTTAGCATTGGCAAGAACTTAAGTGGTTAAAAAAAACAGGCACACCCAAGAAATTATTTCCAAGTAAAAATTAGAGGTGAAAGTCATTAAACAGTAACCTTAAATAACCCAACGGCTTGGTACACAACTCTTGCCGTTCATGTCACACAGCATCCATTATTAAAATTCATCTCCACATCATTACAGTGTATATCTGTTCCCAGTGTGCATTGTGGTAATTTTCACCAGACAAATCAGATTAAAGGATTCCATGCTTGCTCTTAAGTGATCCCCATATTGAGGTTGGCCATGGTACAGCTGATTTTCTTCTGTGGATGGGAGGTAAACAAGTGCCAAAACCAGCTAATTTGCTCTGAACAGTTACTGGTAAGTGTTGGGAGAAAAGAAATCAGAAGTTGAGTAACATATATGTAACAATGTGAGAGTTTAAGCTTGGCCTTTGAAGCTGTATACCTTTGTGGCTGAATTTCATGCCTGCGAGTGATAATTGTGAGGGTAGTTACCAAGTCTTCAAATTGAAATACAACATTGGCATTCATTAAACATAGAAGTGTAAAGGAACTATGATTTTAGTGAATGTGCATTTATTTATGGGACAGTGTTTCATTTTTATCTGAAACACATCACCTTATACAGTATTTGCAAATAATGTACCCACACCCTCGCCTCTTAAGAACTTATGACAGTTGTATGGTATGTTATTAATTGCAACTTGATTTTCCTATGTTTCACAAGGCTAGAGACTAAGATGGTTGTACTGTATGTGCTTGTGCCAGTGTTCTCTTTAGTATACTGGTTTTATTCTAACTTGGCCCAGATTTTCGTCTTTTTTGCATCTTATTTCACATTCCTCACTGGCAGAAAAGGACGATGCCACAGCATTACATCCTTTCCATAATACTTCTTTGTGACTAGCATAATACAACAGTGTTGATCTATTGCTATGAAACAGCATTCAAGGAGGAGAGATGGCAATTTTAGGCCAAATTAGAGTATAAAAAAGTATACTGTAGTAACTGTGTGGTTGTAGCCCAAGTGTACATAGTCTCAGCAAGAGTTTTCTCCTTCGAATGTGTTCTTGCTCATTTCCCTCTTATGTACCTGCTCTTTCTTTTCTCCTCTTTGTTTGTTTTGTCTTTAAATGTTTGATTTGCTCCCATCAGACATGACGTGTCCGGATAACCAATTCGCATGTACTTCTGGGGAATGTGTTGATTACGACAAAAGGTGTGATAGAAACTCTGATTGCCTTGACAATTCTGATGAACTTGGCTGTCCATTTGAAGGTTAGCTGTCACATGTTATCATTGTATTTACTTATTTATGTACAGTAATTAGACAGCCCTTTCATATAACCTTTTCCGTGATACAGTGCTCGGCAAGTCTGAATGATGTGGAATGGTACATAACTGCCTGTTGCTAACACTTGTACCTTTTTTCCCCTGCAATGTGACATACAATAACCACAAACAGTAGCTCCTTGATATAACAAGCTATTTTAAGATATGGGTTTAACATGAATAACATCATCAGATCTGTTTTTCCCATTGAATCAGGTAATGTTCTTTTTAATTTCTTCTTCCTGCAACCAGATGATTTTATTCAACTTATGAAAGGTCCGTCATACTAAAAGGGTTTATTAAAGCTGCATCTAACCCGTTCAGTATGGAAAGTCCATCATAAGGTGAGTAAGATTATCAGGAGATGGCAAGTGATATAAAGAACATTGTCAGCCTTATTGGATTAGTTGACAAATTTCCTGAAATGATACACACATGTTTGGTAAATTTGGAATTAGTCTCCAGACTACAATACTCTCGAATTTACTGAATGATTTCATATTCAGCTAATGGAATATTCATCAGGGATTTTAATTTCCATTACGGAGTCATCCTCTTTATTCAATGTATTTATAAGTTTAATATTCATTAAGTTTAGGAACTACTGTATTGTAAATGCTGGAAGAATGGTTGTTTTTTTTTTTTTTTAACTTCTCAGTTCAAGAAAGCAATACAGTAAGCAGATTACAGCATTAGCACAAAAGTATCATAACCTGGAGCTAGTGCATTGTACAGCATTTTATTGATAACTAAATGCTTAGCTGTTTAAACAGATGCTGCAAGTCTTAAGTAATAGCTTGAATAAAATATTTTTCTCCTTGGGGTCATGAATGATTTAGTATTAGATACTTTTCTCAGTTACTTTAGAGATATAACCTTAGTGTAACCTTGCCTAAAAAAATATTGGGACTCTGTATTATATACATGTATAGGAAACTATTTCAAGTTAGGAATTACATGTTTGAAAATCACCATTAACAGAAATTTACAAAGGAGCAAAATTTCAATCTTCAAAATGAAGTGCGTGGATGTGAACAGTACTGTAATGTAAATGTTTTACTGGATGCACTGTAGTACCAAAGAGAGGATAAGGGTAACAGCTTGTCTCCTATTACCCTCACTGAGGTTTGGGGTACTAAGACAAGACTACAATAATCCAGAAAATTTAACCAGTTTCAGAAATGGTGTCACATTGTAGTATTTTATTGGAAGTGACAGAATTCAGATTGGTATGATACATGAAAGATATGACACAAGGAACACCAAAGAGGTGATGCAACCCAGTAGGTTGAGATGGTTTTACCTGCTGAGAGGAGGGAGGAAGCTGGCTGACAAAAGAGGGCTGCAGGTGTGAATATGGAGGGAAAAGTGCCCAGAGACAAACTAAGGAAGAAAAGGAGTGAAGGACATCTTCAAGCTAGGGGCTGAATAGGGAAATGACTCAGAATCACAACACATAGAGAGTTGCCATCAGGTGAAAGGACCTTCACATGCTAGCATTGTCAGTGGTCATGAAATGTAGGTAATAAGTTTAATGCCAATTGCTTTTATTCAGATTGGAAATATCTACCTCTGGAAGAGTTAAGGATGAGTGACTAGTGAGTGCCTTTGGCTGCATTCATAGTTACAGTAGCTTCAGTTATCATCTCCCAGATGTGTACTGAGTTTGAAGATCATGATAATTTCTAGATTAGATGACATGTCTAATCCTAGAATAAAATAACCAGGTAAACATTAAAAGGCATGTGCCTGTAGTAATGATGACATAGCAAGGCACTGTTTTCATTATTTCATCAGTCATTTGTAAGCCGCTGGGATACTGCCATAATTACTACAGTACTAGTCACTATGGCTTTTATGACCATTGATGGAGTTCCCAATACATAGATTGGCAAAATATACATGGTGATTTATGTACAACTGTAGCCGACAGTATACAGAAATATGTGATAAACTTCAGGAGCTTACTCTTGGGCTACTTTTAAATAAAAAAGACTATACCAGCTTGGGGCAGATTGCCACCTGTTACGAAGCTACAGTTACCAATGACATTATGGGTAACAGTGGTTTCCTTCATAATTCAGCCATAAGATCAGCAATTGTAGTTCCAGAATGGCTGAGAGTTACCTGATATTTATCACACATTTCTTGGGACACCCAGTATTTTTCCATAAAGTAAAGGAGGATGGGAGGAATTCTGGAAGCCCATGATCTGCTGTAGCTGTTTGAAATGTTAGATATGGAATGGATAATGGTCATTGTGTCAGAACTTTGCATTTGACACAGACCATCGTTAAAATGTTACAAAATTAATGATGCATCTCTCGTGTGATTTTCAGCCGTGAATACTGTGTGCCAAATAATCGTGTGATTATCAGCCGTGAATACTGTGTACCAAATAACCTTTACAGAGGATGAAAGGATTTAGAAATAGAACCAGCTTTCATTTGGCTTCAGTAGTTTGCATCTCATTATAGGCTTTATAGTACTTAATTTATAAAATGAGAACTGATGGGCATTTCACATTAGTGCTTGTGCATAGCAGTAGCAAAATGTTTACTGTATTGTGGTATGTATTTCATGATAAAGAGGTCCTTCCTTTGAAGTTACTGTGGCATGTGAGGAAGTATTATTTTGCTCCTTCTTTCTGATGATGTATTTTATATATATATATATATATATATATACTATTTCCAGCAAATTTTATTCAGCTTAGGAGAGATTTTTTTGAATTGGAGGGGTTAGATAAATTGTTAAATTGTTAGGTAAATTGTTAACTCATAAGAGATCTTTCCTAAATTGAATATATCATCTGGAGGTAGAAAGAAAAACTATATCAAGACATCACCATATTCAAGGAGTTAATGATTATACAGTACAAACTCGCAAATTCAGATTACTTTGGTTCAAAAACTTTTTAAAAATGAAATTTTTTTGAAAGTAGCATCATAATGAGAGTCATGAAAAAATCATATAAAAAATAGCCTAGATTACCATGAGCAGTACCTTATATTAGTAGTATATCATCTGTTGTAATAATTGTCCTCAGAGAAACTTTGTCTTCATATATACATTATTTGTGTGAAGACAGATGATATTGACACTCTCCTTTTCCAAGAAAAAATATTTTGGAAAGTGGAGGTTTTTGGAGATCATATGTTCAGATTTTGGAGATTGTACTGTAGTACCAACCATACAGAGTGACTAGAGTAATGTAGATGAAAAGGGCCATCTTAGAAGTGGGTGTTAAAGAAGAGATAATTTTACTTATGCTGTGTACGAAATTCTGAGAAAACATCTCTTGAAGTTTTCCCAAATTTTAGACTAAAAATATATGATTAAATAAAAAATGAAGTAAAATATAAGAATAGGAAGAAGTTGAATAAGAAACAGAATATCAGGGAGAGGGAAAAGGAAAAGGAGGAGAAAGGAGTATTCAAGGAAAAGAAGAAAAACAAAGAGTTGGAATGACTTTGAGGGAGAAGCAGAATACTGTACAGTACTGATCAGGGAGAGAAGAAGGAAAAAAAGGAAGTGGAGGAAGGAAAGAAAAGAAGGAGAGGATGAGTGAATATTGGAGGGAGAGAAGGAAGATGAAGAGAAGGAGGAAGGATTATTGAAGGGAAAGGATGAGGGAGAGGAATAGGAAAGAACACTGTGAGAAGAGAAGTGAGATAAGTCTATCTATCTATCTATAGCCAGACGCCTTAATCCCGTAAGGGGTGGCCACAAACAAATAGCCTCCATGTCTCTGTGACCCCTCACATTACATTGCCCTCCCCCTGATTCATAAATTCATACACCCCCCTCTCAAATAGAGAGGTGGCCTGCAATCCTACCGGACCCAGGTTCAATTCCCGGCTGGGGCAGGGAACAGTTTAAGGATTTGAATTCCATAAAATCAGACTTTACTAATCTACCAGAAGACCCGCTGACATGTCGTAAAAATACCACCGCTAATACCACTACCAGTCCTGTATGAGACAGCCCTAGCATGTATTCAATATGGACGGTGGGTGTTAGTGCCGAAGTGGTGACATGTAGAGGTGTATGGTGTGTAGGGGGACTACTGGGCCTTGGGAGCAGGCTGTGAAGCCTATGCCCAGAGTCAAACACATAAAAAAAGTAAATAAAAAAATAAAAAAATACCTCTCCATTCCATCCCTCCATCTCATCCTCAGTCTCCCTCTCCTTGTCTCCCCCGTCCATCTCACTCACATACACTCTTCTTGTTAGTCTCTCACTCTCCATCCTCTCCATATGACCAAACCACCTCAGTGTACTTCTCATAACCCCTTCAACCACATCCACACCCAGACCACTATGCTCCCTCACTTACTAATTGATCAGTCTGTCTCTCCATGTAACTTCACATGCTCCTCTCAAATAATTCATTTCCACTGCTCTCACTCTTGACTTGTGTCCTTCCAGCAAGGTCCAAGCTTCACTTCCATACGTTAGAGTTGGTATCACAATACTGTCATTCAGCAACTTTTTTTTTTTTTTTTACTTCCATGCTCACTTACATACAGTATTGTATTTCTTATCACTGCATTCAAAGACCCAGCAACCTTTCTTCCTTGTTGTACCCTTTCAAGCATTTTATCTTCTAAACTTTCACCCTTACTCATCACACTAACCAAGTACTGTACTTAACCCGCCCAGTCCCGACTGGTTTTTTACCCAGCCTACCCCCAAGTCCCGACCGATTTTCGACTTTTTGTTTTTTGGCTGAAACCTTCGCTTTTGGTGAGAAACTTCGAAAATTCATAGTGAAATTGCGATCCTTAGGTTAGAAATGTTGATACAGGTGTCACTCAGCCTTACATTTTCCTTCTTTTTTCAGGGTACCTGGCTAAAGAAAACGAACTATGGAAGAGTTAACTAATTCAAGCCACTTTAAATTATCTATTTATTTCATTTATTTGGTATGGATTTATGTGTAGTACAAGTCTATATTGGTTTTCACACAATAATATTGGCATTTATAAGCATTGTTCACTCACCCTAAACACCAGTACATGGCACCTTCCTTTATGACATTACCACCTCATCACTTCTGTTTGTTTCTACCTCTAGCTTCTGTGTTTCTTTGTCCTCCACCTCAGGAGTCACTTTCACCATGAATTTCGTCATTGGAGAGACCGTGGGGCAACATACCTTTACTGGCCAGGTTACAGCTAACAGGTGAAATGCCTAGTGTGGGGGTGAGGGGGGGGAGGGGGGAGTTAGGTGGGGCCAGGCAGTATCCCTGCTTGACAGCAGGTAGAGGAAGGTCTTCCACATATGCCTACCAAAAATCACCCACAGATGTTGAAAAATGTGCACACAATGGGCCTTGCAGTTGAGTGACGTACGATGCACGTCGTTGGGTCTGTCCGTGGAAAAAAGTAGCGATGTGCATCGTACGTCGGTGGGACTCAGCAGGTTAATGCACTCATATTTTCCATTTCCTCATCATCCAGCTTCACTGTGCATTAAGTGACTTCATATCTCTTGAAGACCACAACCTTACACTTCTCAACATTCACCTTCAGATTCTGTTTCTTGCACACTCTTCCAGACTCATTCACCAAGCCTTGCAGTTCCCCTTCATCTTCACCTAACAATACAGAGTCATCTGCAGACAACAAAACAGGAAGTTTCCATATGCTGCCCTCTCTCATTAGGGCTACTTCAACATCCACTGCCCAACCTGTATCTCTTTTATAACTCCATCCATATTTTAATGAACAACCATGGAGACATGAAACATCCTGGTTTCAATCCAACATTCAGACAGAAAAATTCACTCAGTTCACCACCTACATGCATTGCAGCCAAAGCACCCTCATGCATACCTTTCATGGCATTGAGCAGCTTTCCATTTACTCCATATATTCTTAATATTTTCCAGTTTCTTGTCTATCCATTTTGTCATATGCTTTCTCCAAATCCTTGAAGACTGCATACAACTTCTTTTCTTTCTCTAGAAACATTTCCCATAAGCATCTTAGGATGAATATCTGATGTACACAGCCTCTTCTCTTCCTAAAATCCCCCTGTTCTCCAACTAATTCCTCTGTTATTTCCCTTACCCTTTTGATTAGCATCTAACCATATACTTTTCCTATTACACTAAGAAGACAAATGCCCTGTGATTACCACACATTTCTTTTTTCCCCTTTTCCTCTGTACAAGGGAATAATTATACCTAATTTCCAGTCCTCCAGGACTGTACCATCCTCTTCCATATCCATTCTGCTAGTAGAGGAAAGATTATTGGAGGAAGAGAAGGAATATGAATTGTATTGATACAGTAGCCTGAGATGTAATGGGTGACAGTGGTGTAGTTGGAAGCATACTTAGCCCACAACCATGAGGTTTTGGGTTCATTTTTTGGGCTGATCATGAATTGAGTGGACAAAGTTTCTGTACCCCAGTCTGTTCACAGCTAGAACTGAAATGAAAGACTTTAATTTCTAAATTGATGATTTAGTGTGGTAGTCTGAAATGGGGATGCTCTCCTTGTCTGTTCCATGAGAGACATTGTTAATGGAACAGTGAACTGAGGCATTATTATCCAAATTTATCTAGGTAAGGGTGATGACTGATTATGTAAACTCTCTCCCCATCATCAAAAGCATCATCATCATCATAACCATTTTTCCTTATATAAAATACCAGTTGGGCTTCAACCATCCAAACCTAGTAGTAACTAAAATTAAGGGAAGCTAGTAAAAATACGTAGTTTGAGGTAGAAACGTATTTGTTGACCATTTTCTTCAGCCCACTATCTTCATTTTGGGAAATAGCAAAGAAGTTAAAGAGTACAGTATTTGTATAACCATGGATCTCTGCCCCCAGGTTTTATTGGTGCCCTCTCATGAAGATGCCTATGTCCAGCAGTGAGATAGTAATATCTGGGATGATTAGGGCATACTGTAATGTAATACTGACTCTTTGCTGCATAATTTTCGTAGAATTTGGCCCATTTTCTTGGTGGCATGGGAGGTTTCATGGCACCTTTTTGTGATTTATTTAACCTGCTAAATCTTATCATCCTCCAGTTTATTGTTTATTTAATTTTATTGTTGAAATAATTTGAATCAGTGATCTACGAGAGGACAGTAAAATGTAGTAGGCTGGCTAAGTAACTGAGAAAGAGGTGATGTATTTAGCCTACAACATTTCAGTATTCTCTTATACTGTATGTCATTTACATCATTACTTGCATAATTTGTATGAATGACATACAAATGGATATTAATGTACAGTTCAGTGGACAGAATAAATCACTGAGGAAGAAGTGCTAATGAATCTCTAAAGCCACTTACAGCATGACCCTAGACTGAACTGTATGGTTATATAGGTGTACTTCCTCAGATGCCTCCTTAACCTTTTATCAGTGGCTAAATATGTTGTTGGCAGTGCAGCAACTCCAGTTTTAGTGCTGCTATATATAAAGGATACCCCAGGAAACGTGAGAAACTTCTGGAGATTATTCCTTGGCTGATTGTATCATCAAGGGTCCATTTCACAGTTCTTAAAAAGCTACAATTACTGATGACCATGTGGACAAAAGTGATCTCCCTCGTAATTCACTCATAAGTTCATCAATAACTGTAGTTCTGTAATGACTTGAGAACTGGAAACTTGTTGATAAAGTATTTTTTACTCATTTTAGTCCAAGAATAACCTCCTACAGTCTCTCACACTTTCCTCAACCACCCTGTATATCTTTTATATTACACTCTTGTATTTTTGTATGAAAGGATGTTTGCCATGAGTAGATCTTGATATAATTAAGAGTAAACAGGAAAATCCTCCTTTAAGGATTTAATTTTTTTTGTTGTGAATTATGATACCTTTCTTGAAACTTGTTAGGAAACCGTTACAGCAGTACAAGAAGGCTGCATTTACACCAAATTCTTGCAAGTGCAGATAGGTGGGGGTTGGAGTTTTGCATCACTGTAACCCAAATGAATGCCCCTACTGGACATAGATGGGTGTGGACAAGAACTTGTTTAGGTTATGGTTATGCAAAGCTCCCCCCCCACACATACCTGCAAATGCACACACCTTTTTGGTGTGGATGCCACTTAATAAATTCTGTATTGCCATTAATGGTTTTAAGATACTTGTATATCTTTATGCATGTATTGACAACTAGAGACCTCCATAGTACTTCATATGTAAATTTTACATAAACTTTAAATTTTTCATATGATTTCTGTAGATATGAATTATCACCTGTATTATTACCTACCATAGCTTTGCTCCCCAAGGTTTTTTTTAGCACTTGTAAATCATTGTCCCCACTCCCTCTTTGGCCAACTAATCCACCCTCCATTCCCCTCTAATAGCCAATGAGGAGTGCGGTCCAAACGAGTTCCGGTGCGGCAATGGGAATTGCATAGAGGACAGTTGGCGGTGTGACAATGTTCCCGACTGCTTAGACGGCTCCGACGAGGCAGATTGTAATGTGTTTCGTTTTTGTTCAGTGTGGTTTCCTTCTTATATATATTCCTCTGTCTGTCTGTTTGTCTGTCTGTTTTGGAAAGGTTGTACTGTGTCACATTTTACACATTTTCTTCTCTCTGTCTGCCTGTCTGTCTTTCTGCCCTCTCTCTCTCTCTCTCTCTCTCTCTCTCTCTCTCTCTCTCTCTCTCATTTTCTGTGGTTTGGGTGTATTGTCATTTTTTTTAAAGTTTAATTGGGCACTGGGTTTTATGAATTAACACCTCCATATATACCAAGGCAGTACAGGTTTGGAGAAATTTCTGTATTGTTACAGGTCTTATGTGTCAGTATTTTGAGTACCTTGTTTTATTGATATTGTAAAAACTTGACCTTCACTCTTTCACTACAGTGATGTATTTTTATTGTATTCTGGCAACCAAACAGACAATTTGATTCAATTTAGCAGTTATAGTTGGTGTTCCAGTCTCACAGCTCGAATACCAAGTCATGGTTGCATGAAATTCAGTGACCTGTAGTTATGCGGCAGATGAGTCTTCTTGGTTACTCATTAAATTTATCCTCCAGTCTGACTTCACTTAGCCATCAACTGAGCTGGAAGGGGTTAGGGATCTTTGTCAGGTGAAACAAACTGTAGTGAACACTATAATTCAGCATCCCCGGTTTGAAAAGTCTCAGGATGAATGAAATTGTTTGGGGATATGAAGAATAAAGTAGAAAGTATGTCATTGTAGTGAAGGGTTTATAGTTGTTTGCACTATGTATGGAGAATTCCCATGTCACTGAAACAAAGGAGTCACTCTTCATAATCATTTGAAGGTCAGAGGGCCAGATTTCATGTTGCACTGGTGATCTCATACCTCATCATTCTCAGTAATTTATTTTGAATGCTACACCTTAACATTCTCTTTTATGCTGTTTATATCATTTCAGTATTAACATAGTCTGCAATAATAACATACAAGTGGATATTGAGGTGTATTATGCAAAAAAAAAAAAAATCACACAGATGGAGGTACTGTGAAGCCTCCAGTGCCACCCTGAATGAAGTCTAGAATATACAGACACAAGCACTTATCAGAACCCCCCAACAGACAAAGCTATGAGGCAGTGTTGTTTACCACTTTCTTCTTTGCTGTCATCTCCATCTTGTTCTGAACTTCCCCTCATTCTCACCTTAACTCACCCTCACTCTCATCCCCATGTGCTGTTAACTCATTCTAACTCTCATCCTTATTTACTGTACACTCATCCTTACTCTCGCCCTTTTGTACTCTTCACCTATTCTCTCTCTCCCCCTCTCTTACTGTAAGATCGTCCTCACTCTCAGCGTCTTGCTCTTGAACCCACCTTCATTCTCACCCTCTCTGACTGTAAACACTACCTCACTCTCACCCTCTTTTGGTGTTTATTTTAATCCTCTTCATTGACCCTGCCTTTGTCTTCTGGGGGATACCAATTATTGCTTCTGAGTGTACCTGACCATTCTTTGCCAGTAGTACATCAAAGGATATAGGAGACCATTTCATTGCTGTGAAAATTGAGATAATAGGTAAAGCATTCAGAAAAGGTACCATTCAATGCTGAAATAAGTAAATAAATAAATATATAAGTAGATAAATAAATAAACTCCCCACCTCCTTTAGTCATTCATCAGTTAAAATAAAAATCTAATCCAGGTTTTGAAAGTCCTATGTATATGTAGTAACCTCCCTTCGCTTGTGGGTATAATTCTTTCACCATACTTTGCCCTAGATTGTCTTTTTACAGCTTATTTCATGTAGCTCAGTGATAGAATATGAGCATACTATGGCTCTATCTTTTCCAAGCACCTCTTCTTGACTAGCATCATATTTTAGTGATATTCTAGTGTTACAGCTCGGCATTCAAGATAGAGATGTGATGGTTTTAGATCAAGTTAGGGTAAAAAAAGTATGGTTACCAGGATTGTCCAGCAGTTCTTTTATAGACATGGCTGTGTTTGTCGTTGTTGATGTTGTGGTCCCAAGGTCATCAGGACATGAACCCAGTAGTTGAAGTTGCCCTTCACTTGCAGGCCACCACCATCTTTTCAGGGAATAGGGTTGGTGCTGAGGGACATTTGTGTTGCCATCAGTGTCACAACATGAATGTGTCCCTTGTGTGCACCATGGCTTTATCTGCTTGTGTGTTACATTCTCCCATTTGTTTTCATTGTTAGCAGTTCAGCTTTTGGTTTTCCTGCCATTTGATGTACCCTGTATTATACAGTATATGGCAGTACTGTATATCATTAAGCAAAAGCCAGTTATTATTGACATCAGAATCATAGTGGTAATATTGTATCAGAATCAGCTGAGTAATGATGAGAGGTCATTATGATTTCTGCTTTACAAATACATGTGCTGTACCGTATAGTAGTGCTGGACATTTTCAGTATCCAGAATAGGTGGGGAGAGGGAAGATACTGTGTAACCCAGGGACTATAGTAATAGATTTTCATCGAAAATCACAGTATGAAATTAATGTAAAGGGGAAGGATATTGTATTTTACATCATTAATTGGAGATCTGGAATGTTTTACTCATTGTCCCAGTTTTGTCCATACTTTATAATATCCTGCATATTGTACAATCTTATTTTATCCTGAAGATCCTTTTTCCATTCATTTAAAAAATATCAACATTTTTCTCCATAGAACTCTTATTATTATAGGAGTAATTATCAGTTTGCTTGAGGAATTGCCATGCACCATTTCCTCCTTTCTCACTCAACCTCTTCAGTTTGGGAGGTCTTTCCTAATCCACATAAAATCATCTGTCAGTAACCAGATTTAAAAAAATAATAATTTAAAAAACATAGAAAGGAACAGAATTTTGGTGTAAGGGTAATGGACATATTTGTAATACTTTTCATTTGGCCAGGATAATATAAGAAAGATGTTACCATCTGAAGAGGTTGAGATGTTTCTTTTCTGTTGAAGCCTGCTCATGCAATGATTATGCTGTATTGTCTTTTTACAGTATAATTTCTTTCAGCTTCCAAGTTACTGTACTTTACAGTTAGATAATACCTATCTTATAGTTGCTAGCAGTCATGTTGTCATTGAGTACAAGTAAGTACATTAATTTTTGTACTTGTTCCTGCCATGCTTATAGTTATAAATACTAGAGAGCTTTAAACAGTTAAGCCATACAGTAGACCCCATGTATTTGTGAGGGCATCATGCATGGAAATATTGCTTAAGTATTGAATTGCAAGTATGAGAACTCTTCCACCCTTTGACCATTTCTATCCCTTTCCAAAGTTAAAATTAGCTTCCCCCTCATTAAAAGGTTATAGATGACCCTTACCCGGTTGCCGTACCAACATGTCACAGGCCTTTCCTTCTCCATATTACTCACCCATTCAAGGCAGTTGGAGGACTTTCAACAGTTTATTACATATATATTCAGTGGACACACAATCCACTTTAGGTTTGACTTGTTGAGCTGAGATGAATTAATGAAGATTTGACTTTGCAATATGTCTTTTTCTTCAGTAATTTGCTGAAATCAGAAAGCAGTTTAGAAATCCCCAAAGGCAAAACTTATGGACCTTAAATCTGGATATACTGTACAGGGGTCTACTGTAATTCAGTCACTGTTTGTCAGTGTCCCATAAACTTTCCCAGACACTTGTAAAGATTAAAGTTCCAGATATGTATAGTACATTGTGGTGTTGCAGCTTAGTTCATATTGGTGCGTATGATTCATCAAGCTTTTGTCCAGTGAATGTCAGCATGATGCAAATTGCTTTCCCCTTGCATGCTTGTAGGTGAGTGTGTGTGTGTGACCCAATTATTTACCATACATAGGCTGTCAGGCTACCGAGTTCCGGTGTGGGGATGGCACATGCATCAAAGAACATCTTCGTTGTGATGGAACCTTTGACTGCACCGATGGCTCTGACGAGAGAGAGAACTGTGGTAAGGGAGATGAGTAAGATTATGCATAATCTGACAATCAAATGACACTGCATCAGTATTGTATTGTATTGTATTATATTGTTTTCAGTTTGTTTCATTTCTTTTCCTTCTTAGTTTCCTGTTTATTTTCAAAGACTTCATTACATCACAAATTTTTTTGAGATTCATCACCATCCCTGTCATGAATGTATACCTAATTTTCAGTGTTTCACATTATTGCATTTGATATTCTTCTCTGCTTAATTATTTAAAAATTAGATACAGTATGATGTTCCATCATTATTTAAAAATTAGGTACAGTATAGTGTTCCATCATCATACCGTCTTGTGTTGTAAATTCCATGTTGAAATGTTGTTTCAGGCTATTATGAGTGATATGTAGCAAGAACAGGTCAGCAGATATTGTTCTTAACTCCGACAGAAACAGTAGTAGTAAGTAGTAGTAGTAGTAGTGGTAGCAGCAGCAATCCAAGGCTTATATGAACATGAACCCAATGGACTACAGGATGAAGTTACCTCTCTCCTGCATTCCACCATTCTCCTTTCAAGGAATAGGGAGAGGTCTGAGGGAAGTTTGCATGTAGCCAGGCAGTGAAGCCGCCTGGTTTTATCAGTACCTCCACATGAAAGCGTCACCCTCCAGCACCCATTGAAGCCATATTCTGGGTGGTATGGGAAGCTTGATAGCACCTTTACACCCTCCTTTATATACTTGTGTATCAGTTTATCTGTCTGTCTGTTGCTGGACAACATAATTGCATATGGGATGGCCACAAATGAATCACCTCCATGTCACCCAGTTCTCTGCCTTTTCTGCCCTCCTTCCAACTCACATCACCCTGTCATATATCTCACTGTTCCATTCTTTCATCTCATCCTTGGTCTCCTCCTCCAGACAGTTCTCACTGGCATTACTCCACAATCTCTTATAATATCCATCATTTCCTCACCACCACACTTCATTCAACTCCATCTCAGTCAGCATCTATGCAACTGTGATCATCAGTCACATTTATAGCTCTTTCATACTGTCATTCTTTCCCAGTGCAGTACATTACCATTCGCAGATCTGAGATGTATCCTCTTCAAGTCCGTGGGTGTAACTTTCAAGTCAGTCTGTGTCTGATGCCCCTTTTAAGTATTCCTAGCAAAAATATACTCTGAATGGGTTTCTTGTTCAACTCCAGTGTAAATTCATTTATAAAGTGTAAGCATAACAGTACTTTATGAGCCTAAGAGTTCTGCATTTATGTATGATTTACACTGTAACTTTGGTGCTGGAGAGGGACTCCTTCACGCAGTGGCTCTAATATACCTGCACGGCTCCACTGCCTTGTTGTATAGATGTCCCTCAGCTCCCTCCTTATCCCCCAGAAGGAGATTGGTGGACTGCAGATGAAGGCAATTTCAGCCTGCAGTCCTCCAGTTTCATGTTTCAGACGAACTTCGGGGTACCACTACTAATACTACTTAGTGAATTTTCCAATTGTTTGAAACTTTTCCACTTTTTCATACGCCCATGCTTTACCATCATCACAACTTCAAAGCTGACAAACTTTTTGAACTGGAACAGTTGGATATAGCAGTGATTACCTCTTCAGTAAAATACACCTATTCTGAGATGAAAAAATTAATGTGGCAGCAACAAGAATAAGAATTACAAAGATGCAGCAAGTCCTGTAACTGATTTGTTTGTATTTGATGGAACATGTTTTGAAAACTATATAGGTCATAGTTGCATGAAATTTGATGAGCTTCGTTATGTGGAAGGAAGGGGTCTCCTTGGCTACTAGTCATATCATCCCTCCATTCTGACTACACTTGGCCATCAGCTTAGCCATAAGGAGTTCCAGTTCATTGTAAGATGAAAGCAAACAAGCAATACAATAGTTATATGTTGGCGATTTATTAAAAAATATCTCAGCTTAGTCCATACAATTAATACCGTAAATTGGGGTAAAGTGCCAAATCAGATTCCAAGGAAACAATGGAATTTTAATAGGCAAATTTTGTTGACTTCGCTGAGGAGTTAATAACAATAAATGATGCCAAAAGGGGCTATGTATAGAAAGACTGGTATAAGACTTTCATGGGATGCACATGATACAGAAGTTGAAGGTCTCTTAACCCCATGAGTCTTGTGAGGTGTTGTTTGTTTTAAATTTGCTGCCTCCAGGTGGCTTAAGTCAGCTTTGTACAGATTTTTCAAACTAGAGGGAGTTAGATATAACCATATAATGTTTAGTAACCCCTCCACAATTAAAGATCTATTATTAAGTTGATTAAAATCATCTGGACATTGGCTGTCTATCTATTTATAGCCAGAAGTCTTAATCATGGATGGCAAGACCACAAGTGAATGGCCTCCAAATCACCTTGTCTGTCATTCCAACTCATGTTGCCCTGTCTCCATTTTTCACCACCCTTTCTCATGTACCTCTCCACCCCATCGTTGCATCACATCAATGGTCTCCTCCCCATCTTGCATTCCACCACACCCACATTCACTCTCCAAGTCAGTCTCTCAGTCTCCATCCACACCGCATGGCCAGACCATCAGAAGATACTTCTAACTCACTTCCAGCCCATCCACATCAACACTGCAACACCCCTTAACCCATTAGTGCCGAGGCTTCCCGAGTGTGCAGTTTTGCTGAAAGGTTAGTAAGCATACTGCCCTCTGTCAGTCAGTTGATAACCACAAGGCTCATAGGTCTGTACCCTGGGGTTTCCTCATGTGTTAAGTTTTTAAAATGCCATATTCCATCCCTTTTAAAGAAAGCCAGGCATGAATGGGTTAAATTCCTTGCTTATCTCTCTCGAGTTAGTAAGAACAGTACAATACTGTATTTATATATAGAATATACTATACTGTATATACATGTATATATATATATATATATACAGTATATAATGTACAGCTCTGTATATATATACAGTGCATATATATATATATATATATATATATATATATATATAAATGTAAAATCATCAAACAGAAGAGGTTAAGCATGAATAAGTTCCAACAATAAGAATTTCTTTTGCCCGCAGAGTGTGGTCCAAACGAGTTCCAGTGCTTCAGTGGTGAGTGCATCCCAGATTCACAAGTCTGCAACCGATATCCCGAGTGCCGAGATGCTTCAGATGAACGGGACTGTAGTAAGTATGGTATTTACTGGCTTTGACTACAACATTATTACAAAGTCTACGTTTTCGTAAGACTGCACAGTTTCATAAACACATGTACCTTGCTCTATTAACTTTGCGTAGAACGTTTTACACCATGCAGTTTCCTATAAGACTATATCTTACCCAGGAATTTAAGGGTTGTGCTGCCATATAGGTACTGGTATGTAGTAATCAATAATATTTCAGATTTATAATTAACACTGTATAAATGCCATCAAACATTCAATTAGTTTCATATGCAGTATGTGTAATGTTCCCTACATCATATTTCGCCTTGTACATTCGTGAAAGAGAAAAAACATAGTACTGTAGTACATTAGAGCACTGCACATTAATGCTTATACACAATATCTCTTTGTATAATTGTCGGTTAAAATTTTTTCTTTAGCTGCATGTAAAGGTCTTCAGAAGGAGCATGCAGTTTTTTGAAGTTCTTTGGTATTTACTTCGCCTGTGATACTGCATTGTACATATTTCTCACATTATGGAAAGGTATATACAGTGTAATGTAGAATGCATACTTCTTAAAAACTCCTGTACAGTTTAATTTTGCAATTATTCAGGCAATTTTATTCAACTGTGGAGAGACTTTTTGAACTGGATGAGTTAGATATAGCTTTCATGTACTCCTTCACTACTAGAGGTCTGTCCCAAGTTGAGTAAAGTTGTCTAAGTAGCAAGAGTAAAGTAGAAAAGTACTTCATTGGATTGAAGAGGATAAACAGAGGGGAACTGTTTCAGGGATGGTTTGGAAGGGAGTAAGAAATGACATTTTGATATACAGTATCTCTTTGTTTCTTTGTATATTGGTATACCTTTTATTAATACAACTCTTCAATAAAAATATACAGGGCATTGCAGGAGGAATGGGTATAACTCTGAGAAATGATAGATGAGGAAATTGTAAGTCAAAAAATGCTGTATCAATATCGATCACAATCTCCACCATTACAGAACTAAAATTACTGATGGTTTTATGGATGAAAATGACCTTTATAATTTCCCCATAAGATCATCAGTAACTGTAGCTCTGAAATGATAAATATTTGACTCATGTTGATATAGCCCTTTTTTTTTTTTTAATACATAGAATTCCCTCATTTCTAACTTTTCATGTTATGCTCTTTTTTCCTAGGACACTGTCTAAATATATATATAGAGTACACCCCCTAGTACACGAGCTCCTAGTACGCGAAACAGTGCGCAAGAACCTGTAAAATATTTTCAATATTTTTTAATATTTTCTTGACCAGAGTATGCAAGTCACACCCACACGACGCGAGGGGGCAGGAAAAAACTGCCCAAAACCGGTGTTTTCTGGTGTGAACCCCAAGTGCGGTACCTGCCTCTCCACTACGCGCCACCCTCATCACCCGTTTCTATAATTACGTTTGGATTCACATGAATAACAGTTATTTCACAAATGCCAAGTTGTTATACTACAAACCACTGGAGGTGGAGGGGACAGTGGTGGTCGAGTCAGGGGAGGTGGTGAGGGGAGGATCCTCCACCTCCGCCTTGCTACTGCTCACATTTTTAGCAGTTTCCTTCACCTCTTCTTGTTTGTCTGTTTCATTCCTCATCTTGTTATAGACATTTACATATGTCCATAACAAGATGAGGAATGAAACTGGCAAACAAGAAGAGGTGAAGGAAATTGCCGAAAATGTGAGCAGTAGCGAGGAAGAGGTGGAGGATCCTCCTCCCACCTCCCCTGACTTGCTCACCACCGTCCCCTCCACTTGCACTGCTCCAACTGACTCCCCAGCCGCCTCCTTCTCCACCTCCACATCTAATTGGTGCCATTTTCTGGCACCAGTTACACGTTATTGGCGAGATCCTACTGTACTGTACTGTATATGTCTTAGATATTTTCCCTCAAATGGGTCAAAAAGGTCATTGATAGATGGGCGGGTGCCGCCCATATGCTAATCTTCCCATTAGTTTATGTATTCCTCGTACGCGAATTCCAAGTACGTGAGCACCTCTGCCGCCCATATAGGTGCGTACTAGGGGGGTGTACTCTATATATATATAGTGTATATACAGTAGGCGCGGAAAGTATTGGCGCTAAAGGGCCGACGTCATTCTTTTTCGCGTTAAGTGAAGTAGGGTCAATACTACCCTCCCCTGTGATGCGAAATGAGCTGACACTTTTTCAACGGGAGCTGGCAACCCTGCTTGATAGGTTTGGCACCACAGGAGCAGGCTCAGTAATGTTTGGGCAGCCACAGGAGGAGGATTGTCTCTGTGTGTGATGCACCACGAGGGCATGTTTTGACTCAAATAACACAGTTATTTGGTTACCTACCACATTCTCATCATGCCTAAAGTAACCACAAGCAAGGACAAAC
>JAGKTI010010614.1:10919-28128 GCA_018397915.1 Birgus latro
AACACTGGAGGGTTACAGTAGTCCTTAGCTTTAGCTCATCTGATGTCTATCTAATCCCATGAGGGGTGACCACAAACAAATCTCCATGTTCCCCTGTCCTCTGCTATTTGGCTGACCTCCCTCCAACTCAACACCCACTCTCAAATATCTCTTCACTCCATCCCTCCACCTCATCCTTAGTCTCCCCCTCCACCTGACTCTGACAAACAAATCTCCACATTTTCCTGTCCTCTTCTATCTGGCTTACCTTTCTCTAACTCACACCCCACTGTCTCATATATCTCTCCACTCCATCCCTGCATCTCATCTCTGGTGTCCCCCTCCTTCTCTCCTCCTCTACCTGACTCCCACACACTCTTCTAGCATTTCAGACTCTTACACAATCTTTAGCTAGTCTGACATTCAAACCCTCTTCTAGCCAGTCTCTCATTCTCCATCCTTTCTACTTGGCCAAACCATCTCAAAGTATTTCTCTAAACACTTTCAGTCACAAAACAACTTCAAATGAGTCAAACCAGGTGGCTAGGTTTTTCAGCCATGAAACTTCATCAACAGTTTGTTTTTTATGGATGCTGGGTACCTCTGCTTTGCTTTCATTTTATAATTCTGACACTTTCTATACATGTTTTTTTTTTTTATGCAAGGAAGAAGGAACCAAGGGCCATGGGCCCGCATACTGTTCCTTCCAAGAAAAAGTAAAAACAATACAAAAGAGACAGTATGTTGCAGCACAGATGATATGCAGCACAACAGACCCAAGTATATAATTATCCTACATGGAGTTTCACTGATGTCTGACACTGTGTAGCCTATGCTGAGTTGATGGCAAATATGAGACAGTAGAAGGTCAAAAGGAATAGGGAAGTGAGCTCAGAGAGAGAGAGAGAGAGAGAGAGAGAGAGAGAGAGAGAGAGAGAGAGAGAGAGAGAGAGAGAGAGAGAGAGAGAGAGAGAGAGAGAGAGAGAGACTGTTGCATGACAATACAATGATTCCAATTCTGACATATGGAAGTGAAGATTGACTTTCCCTTGTGACACCCTGGCCTCTGCTAGCCTACATGAAGTGGCGCTGCATCAACATGTTCTTGCATATAGCTAGCCTACTCTTGGATCCTTTGATGTAGCAGGATCTTCCCCTCTTGCTATGAAATTTTTATTCAAGCTTGGGTAGGCTAGCCTAGTACCAGACTCCTACACGGGGTTAACATGCTGGTCTCATTTCTGGCGGAAGGCCACAAGTCAAGGGTGAGAGCAGTGGAAGAGTGAAAAAGAGTTACAGTAACACTTCACTATAACAGACTAACTGGGGCCCAAACCATTCCCAAAAATGCGAAATTCCGATAAAGCGACATCTGGACTTCCCCCTGCTAATCCGGACCTTTTCTGATATATCAGACATTAGTCCGGATCGCATGAACGGCTTTTTAATTGTTTTTACTACCACTGCGGTACTGTACTGTGTTATACTTTCACTACATTAATGAAATGGTATATTGAATACTGTATATATAATAATACTGTACTGTACACTGATAAACATGTCTTTTATTTACCTTATGTGGTGAACATAGCTGAAGTGGTCAGGCAGTCCGGACTGCTTCTGGCTTTATCGGACTTTTTCCGATACATAGGAATTTAGTCCGGAATTTTGTCTGTTATATCAAGGTTTTATCGTGCTTGGGGGGAGCATGTGGAGTTACATATAAAAACAATGACAATTCATGAAGGTAGGAAGCATTGTGGATGTGGATGTGACTGAAAATGTTAAGAGAAATACCCTGTGATCATTTAGCCACATGGAGAGAACAGAGAATGAGACTGACTAGGAGAATGAGTGAGGTGGAAAGGGAAACTACGGACTAGATGGCGAGATGGAGTAGGGAGAGATAATTAGAGGAGTTGTGAGTTGGAGGAAGGATAGCCAAATGACAGAGGAAAGCGGAAACATGGAGGCACTTTGTCTGTGGTCACCCTTGAGGGATTAATGGGTCTAGTAACAGTTAAATAGACAGATAGACTGATAAACATACATGGTCAAAGGGTATCTGCTGGTGCTGCATGACTTTCTGTAAATGTCTGCTACCATGGCCTCAATGACATCTTTGGGAGAAAAAAAAAAAAAGGTCAAATACCTTACATTCTGCAACTGTGTATGTTTCTCTCTCTCTCTCTCTCTCTCTCTCTCTCTCTCTCTCTCTTTAAGGTGTGTATTAGTGATTATTTAGTGCATAGCTTCTCCCCTTCCTATAAAAATTTTAATGCATAACCTTTTTAAAAACATTTCCCTCCTTTTCTTCCTGCCTACCCCCTCCCTCCTTTGCTGGATGATGTAGAGGGTGAGGAAGAGCCTTAAACCTGTCTATCCTTTTCTCACATGTTTGTTGGATCTTAGCACCCTCACATCCCCCCCTTTTTTCTCAACAGATAACATTATTTTGTGGCAACAGGCTCCTTGTTATTTGTACTTCATGTGAACTCCTATATAAACTTACTGACAACTCCTCACTTAACTCTCCATTCACTCTTACAGATCTAAAAAAGCTGCCCATTCATAAAACTTCATCACCAACTTGACAATCCATTCATTATGCCGCACCTTTCTCACAGCCCATTTTTACTATCACCCATGGAATTCTATCAAATCCCTTCTCCAATCCACAACCATTATCCATTCACTTGATGTAGTCCTACCTACTTCTTCCTTTCCCTTTTTCATTCTACCTCTGTGTTCTCTGTTCCTACATCTCCCTTTCTATCCTGTCACATTTTATTCCTTTTCCAGTTCAGGTGGCTCTACACTGAGTGACAAGCCTAATGGTTTCCTGTAAATGAAGGAACTGTTTACAATGTCGGGTGGTAACTGCACAACTCAGATAATGAGGTGAAGTGGAGCCTGCTATGGTGCCCATTAACTGGGTGGGCTTGACACAAATCTGGTGTTCATCCACAAATCAAGCCTCCACAACATTCCCTGTGCCTCACTGTCGTTAGGCACTGTCAGCTGCAAGGGAACATCAGCTCGCTGTGCAGGATGGCCCTGCAGGAGTAGCTGCTTGCCTGCAGTTGATGGGTCTGCTCTTCCAGACAACTGGGGCTGATCAACAACAACAACAACAGTTTTTAATGTTTCTCCTGCAGCTGCTGGGCAATGAATATTCCTTTATATTCACCTTCTCCCTTACCATGTTCTCAATGACACTTTCCAAAATATCAAGTTTCTGATCTAACAGCATCAACACTAGGTACACACAATAAAAAAAAGTATCTTTACACAGATGACTGACAGACAGAGTGAAAGTTGCTGCTGTTAGCATTTTCTTCTCAAGACAAACAGTTCTGAATGATAGTTTATATCACAAGTTGCATAAATCTCCTATTTTTTAAGGTACAGTACAGTACTGATGATACAGCAAGTATACAAATAAATTAAAAGTAATTAGAGAACATTTCAAATAGTTCATCCACCGTTTCAACAAATAAAGATCAGAAAATGTAAAGAAAAATTTTAATTGTGTGCACAATCAGAGCTTCTCCCTAATATGTGCTGGTGGGCCTTGCACTGGCTCAACATTGCTAAGCCTGTTCCAGTCAAATTCCGCAATCGGCTTCTCTCTGGAACTCTCTTCCCCAGACCAGTTTCCCCTCAAACTTAACCCGCAGCAGTTCAAATTCAACTGTTCAAAAATCAGGAATAAAGGACATCTGCAGCCTTGTGTATGGAGTGCATGGAATTTCTTTTCCTCTATAAAAAAGGGCCCTGGTGATAGAAATAAATGATTACGGGGCAAAGGTAAGACAGAAGAGTAACAGAAGAAGTATAAAGGATTGTTTTGTGCTAGACAGTGTGGATTCTTTTTCCATACAAGAAAGAAGGAACCAAAGGTTAGAAGCTCCAAGAAAAAATAAAAGCAACATAACAGAGAAATTCCAGATCCGTTCATTTCAAGATGCCTCAACGAGTTGCATCTAAAAGACTACAGGGATGCCTACTCTATAACCTGTTAACTCCACTGCCTGGTAATACAAACATCCCTCAACTTCCTATCTATTTCCCTGACAGGAGGGCTGTTTCAGCCTGTAGTCAACTGGGTGCACCTTTCAGCTGAACCTGGGTCTACAACTATTATTATAACTACTGAGACAGGTTCTGACAAACAGCCATTTCAGTACAAAGAATATTACTTTCTGCTCATGTCATTTATATGTACTATACTACCATACCAAGAAGAGAAAATACTGATCAGTACTTCTCCCTCATATGGTCTCTGTTGGCCAAAGTGAGATCAAGGGAGTGGAAGGGGTGTTTCAAACTATGTACTGGTGTAGTGCATTAGACTATTGCTTCTATATATTATTTAGAGACTTGGAGCTCTAGTGAGTTTAAATGCTAGATATAGCTGTGACACACAAGGGTCTACTTCCCAGGGGTGGTTGGGATTTATCGTCATCTCTGAACCTCCAAGACAGGGTAGGGCCATGAAAGTATTGCCTCCACCCTACCTTACCCTCACACACCCTTTTCACTCTCTCAAACATTCTTCTTCCTCTTCCCACTCTTCGATGTACTGTTCCACTCTCTTCTTCCACACCACATATGGTCTGCCTCTACCAACATCACCCTGTATAATTATCACTTACACACTTTCTTTGGTACTTGAACTATGTGCATTCTTCATACATGTCCACTGTCTCTCAGTGTATTCCTCCCTATCCACTCAACAATTCCATACATTATTCCAAAATAAATATATATATATATTTTTTTAAATGCTCACATAATTCTGCTATGAGGTGAACAATCGGCCACTGTCACCTTACTTGAATAAACTTAAATAGCCTAGCCCTGGACCCCTACTTTCCTGATGAGGCAATAGGACTGGGTGAAGGATGGGTTATCTAGTGGACCAAATTACTGGTGGTATGAAATATGTGTGAATGACTGTCTGGGCCATTTAAGACTATTCTGAGCCGATGACGCACTGACATGTCATTTATTGGCCAACTGATTCTGGGCCGCTGATGCGGCAGTGTGTTATTTGTTGAAGCCATTTTTCATGGATCAAATATGTGGGGTAGACAAATTATGCAAGGCTGGCCCGCAAAACTGTTACCTAAGCATGCTGCTGGCAGTTTGCATATTTATTTCTTCTCTTTCCTTGTTCATATTCTACATACTGCACTCCTTCGTGGGACAAATTCATTTTAATATCTATGTCAGCTGGTAAATCCCCGTTAGCTTACTATCCACTTAGTATCCACTGATCATTGTAGCATGAGGATCTATTCTCCACAATCTTAAGCCATTTCATTACCCTTATCCTGAAGCTCTCCCAGAAGGATCTCACCCAATGTCTACTTTTCTCCATCTGGGCATTCTTCCCCCAAATATTCAAAACTGTGAATGCGCCTCAATCGGCCTCCCATTATGTCCAAACCATCTTAACCTACCAGTGTGCATCCTTTATACATAATCTCTGATACTAAATCTCTCACTACACACTATCCTCAGTTCTGTCAATGTTGCACTACTCTCCATCAGAATACAGTATCCTCACTTCTGAGCTTTCCTGAGTCTGTATTCTCTTCTTTCCCTGGCCATGTCTCAATGCCATACAATATAAGCATTAAAACATGTCTTCTGAAGTTCCCTGCATGAATGGAAAAGCCCCATCACAGTCAGGAGAGCAACAGCTCCTAAACTCTTTCCATCCACTTCTCTCATTCTAGCAACTGACTTACCTTTTCTTCCAACAATAAACAGAGCATTTCCACACATCCCAAGCAGTTATTACCCCCAAACAATTCTTAAATGTTTTAACTCAATAGTTTGGATGCTACCAAACACTGGACAGAAAATTCCTGAAACATTACATCACTTGTGAAAGCATCTATTACAAACAATACACAACAGAATCCCTTCCCCATTTTTGCACACATGAGAAAGCATGATACCCTGTCCTACATTACTTCCCACACAACAGCTGACAATGACCTCTGTTTATTAATACACTATGAATTTTCAGTTCCTTTGCCTCCATTTCATCTTTTTACCTCTCCTATTTCTCTCGAGCCCTTTGCACACTATCAGAAATCAGAGATAATTCATCAGCATATAAAAGCTCTCAAGGTAGTAGCTAATTAAGGATGACATACGTGCCAGGATAACAGCAAAGGAGTCAACACAGAACTCTGATGCATTCCACTCACAGAATTCCTTGCTTCACCCTCCATTCATTCTCACAGACAGTTGCCCCTTCACACAGTAGTTTCATCACTAACCTAATTCCTCACTGCCCATTTTTACTGTCACCCATGGGACTGTATCGAATGCCTTCCCTAAATCTACAAATAAAGTTGTACAGTACAGTTTTCTTTTCTCTCTCTCTCTCCCTTGCACCTGTCTTAGTTATTTCCTCCAGTATCCTAGTCTCGTAGGCCTTATGCTTAATCATCATGTAAACTCCCTAACTCTGCCTTTTTTCTATGTATTAAAACACTATTTTTTGTGCTGTTTCCACCTTATAATTCCACCACAAAGTCATCTTATACCTAGAGGTTCCCTCGTCCAGCCAGACTACATCTATACTAACTTACATCTATAACCTTCACTCTGCCCTAAACTCATTAGCCATTTTCATTAACTCAGCCTAAGTTTATTCTATCCACTTCCCCCTACTCTATTTCCACACCTCCCTCCACTATACAAAGCTTCTTAATTTTATGACTTCTTTACTTCCTGCAGGGTTTCCTAGGCCTGAGGTCAAAGTCTAGTATGGTAAGTTTATCCTATGGTAGAAACTGCTAACCAAATGTATCTTTCACATCCCTGACCAACTTCCAGTTCCTTCTCCTGAGAAAGACAAAAATCATCTGAATTTAGTTTCTATCTACTCTTAAACTATCAACCATTTCTCTTTGATGACTTCCTACGCCCATTTTTGCATCCATAATCAATTCAATGGACCATGGCACTATACTGTATTTTCCAAACCCAACTGTCATCCTCCATCCTACCCACATGCCCAAAACATCTCACTTTACTCATCATCACAGCACCAATACACTCCAGTCCCATTCTTCCCTTCAACTCTTCAATCACACCTCTCACCCTCCACACCCGGTTATCATCCTCCATCCTCTCCTCATCACAACACCAACACACTCCAGTCCCATCCTTCCTCTCAACTCTTCATTCATATAGTCTTACCTTCCACACCCAGTTGTCAGCCTCCATCCTTTCCTCAAGCCCAAACTATCTCAATCCCATAAGGGGTAGCCGTTTGACTTTGAGTTAGTTGTTAGTGCAAAAACATAAAGTACTATACTGGTGCAACAAATGCATGGAACAAAAAATACAATAAGTAAAGATAATAGAAAAGTGCTTAGGCCAGCTAACAACAGAACATGAAATGCAAATAATAAAGTGTGATGAGCTAGGCTACAAAAAAAAGCTCTGTAAGATAAGTGAGGATTGTGAAAGAATCCAAAATGAAAAGCAGATACCATAGCTACTTATGAATGAACTACAAAATAAGGTAGTTGAAGAGAAAGAGAAAACATTATTAAAGTGAAGGATGCAGAGAGTAGAGAAAAAGATGAAGAAATACTAAAGCTGAAGAAAAAAAATTTAAGAGCTAGAGAGAAAACACTTGGACATAACAATTGAAACTAAGCCTGGGGAAAAAAAAAAAAAAAAAAAACAGAAAGCAACTGAAGGAACTTGAAAAAACGGTGATACATGTGAATGATGAAAAAGAAAAGGTTATTATCGATAAGAGGTTAAGAAAAAGGTTAATTATAGCTAGTCAAAGAAGACAAAAAGGCTGGACATTCAGACTCAACATGAAATGAACCTAGTGTATGATGAACCGAATGATGCAAGTAAAAAAAAAAAAAAAGAAATATGGTGAAGTACATAGAGATATCATATGAAAAGGAAACAGAACAGAAAAAGCTGGGAAGAAACCGATAACAAGACTGAAGATATACTAGCAGATGACAAAATAAATGAGGAAAATGTGAAACAGGTGCCACAGGTAATGGTACCAGAACAAGGAAAAGAGAAAAATAATGAAAATTTGAATTGTAGAAATGAGGGGAATGAAGGAGAAGGCCTCAAAAAAGATAAAAAAGAAAGTATAGGTAAAGGGAAAGTAGCTACAGGAAAAGAAGAGGCAAGTGAAGGAACTAGCACAAGACAACAGGTAAAATATCAAAGGAAATCTGAAAATGTCTACCTATCTATCTACAGTATTCCCAGACGCCTTAATCCCGTATGGGGTGGCCACAAATAAATCGCCTCCATGTCGACTGTCCAATGCCATTTCACTGCCCTGCTCCCAGCTCACACCCCGCTCTTATATACCTCTCCACTCCATCCCTCCATCTCATCCTTGGCCTCCTCCTCCCTATCCCACCCTCCACCTCACTCACATACACTCTCCTCATCAGTTTCTCGCTCTCCATCCTCTCCATATATATGGCCAAACCAGCTCAATGTATTTCACCTAACGCTTTCTATCACATCCTCATCCACACCACAATGCTCCCTCACTTCATCATTTGTTAGTCTGTCTCTCCATGTGACTCCACATGCTCTTCTCAAATAACTCATTTCCACTGCTCTCACTCTTGCTTCTGTCCCTTCAGCAGGATTCAAGCTTCACTTCCATACATAAGAGTTGGTATCACAATACTGTCATGCAGCAACTTTTTTACTTCCATGCTCACTTCCCTGTTTCCTATCACTGCTTTCAAAGAACCAGCAACTTTTCTTACTTGTTGTATCCTTTCAAGCACTTCACCCTCTAAACTTCCACCCTTACTCATCACACTACCTCAGTACTTACATGCACTCACATTTTCCATTTCCTCCTCATCCAACCTCACTGTACATTCACTGACTTAATTTCTCTCGAAGACCATAACTTTACTCTTCCTACGTTCACATTTAGGTTCAGTTTCTTAGACACACTCCCAAACTCATTCACCAAGCCTTGCAGTTCCCCTTCATCTTCACTTGGCAACACAATATCATCTGCAAACAACAAAGCAGGGAGCTTCCAAACACTGCCCTCTCTAATTAGGGATGCTCCAACATCCACTGCCCTACCTTGTATCTCTTTTATAGCTAACCCCATCCATATACAGAGTGAACAACCATGGAGACATGACACATCCCTGTTTCAATGCACTCTTCATATAGAAAAATTAATTCACTGTCCACAAGCACTGCAGCCTTAGCACCCTCATCCATACTCTTCACGGCATTCAGCAACTTCCCATTTACTCCATATATTCTCAATGCTTTCCACAATCCTTGTCTATTCACTCTGTCATACGCTTTCTCCAAATCCATAAAAGCAGCATATAATTTCTTTCCCTTCCCTAGAAACTTTTCCACTAAAGACCTAGAGAATGAATATCTGATCTACACAAGGGTAATTCCACGAAGATGTCAACCTTTTGTATCAAAATCAGAATTTCTTAAAAGTATATAAATTATAAATCAATTTAAAGCTTAATCACTGAATTTTATGAATCTGAAGAGAAAAAAAGCCTATACTGTCAACTGAGAGAGCTGCATAAAAAATTATTGTATTGCCGTAAAGTGGGGTGAAGTCGGATTTGGGGACAACTTCGGACATTTTTGGAAAAAATGTATACCAATTAAAATACAGTGAAATGAGAATCTGGTTGTGAAAAAAATACGAATATTATTGGAGGAATGTTGTAGCTATAACTCAGATAAAATAATAATGTAATCCCATTTACACATATGTCATAAAAAAAAGGCATGTTTTTTTGTATCAGTCAAACTTCTACCGAGCGTAAAGGATGGGAAGGTGTGAAATGTGACCATCGCCAGAATGTCGCAAAAACATTTGCGATACCATACATACAGATTGCTTTGGCCTCAGTGTCTGTAGTTGAAGATCCACAAGCCTAACAGCTAATTTTCTTCTTTTTCCACATGTAATGGGGTTACCTCAGACACATGGTGACTTTGGACAGGGAAAGGAAAAAAATATAGCTTCCAACCTGTGTGCATGTGTGTATTTCTACCTAACTATACATAGCAGGCATCCTTTCAATCATGACAACATCTGTCACTTGGGGGATGCTTGCTGTGCATTAGCTACTAGGTGAAATTACCATACTGTATATTAAAGTTGTCTTTCTTTTATAGGAGGCAAAATGTCTAGGAAATACATCCCAAAAGTGCAAAGTGAAAAGAGGAACTAGACTATACTAGCAAAGTAGATAAACACCACTTAAAAAAAGCCAGAGATGACAATGGAAAAAAAACACCTAAGTGTGCATAAGGCAGCTACAAAATGGAACTTAAATAAAAGTACCAAGTAAAAGGACCTTATATGACTATCTAAAGGGAAAGCATTTTCTCAAACATGTCAATGGAACACGTAACGTGTTCATTAACCCTACCAGTGATGTAGACAAGAATGACATTGTTAAAATATTACCAGAGCCAACACTTGACAAAAAATATCATATGATATTCAATGTGGATGTCAATAGCAGGCCTGTGTGAGCGAGAGAGACAGAGACAGAAAGAGAAAGAGAGAGAGAGAAAGCGAGAGGCAGAGAGAGACAAAGAGAGAGAGAGAGAAGGAGAGAGAGAGAGAGAATTATTGGGTAATGAGGCTCAACATGATCAGTAGGTTTGAATTAATACGTGTAAAAGAAGGGGATGAATAAGAAAAGTGATAATCATGTGATACAAATATTTGATTAATTTACGGGCTTTAATTTTGCAATCATTACCATAGCAAAGTGACACAATGAGCCATAAATTACTCAGGCTGTAATGTATTAGGTCTGGTGATACTTATATTAACATAATTAAGATTTATTTGCTTTATCTCAAGAATATTACTTTTTTTTTTTATAAGAAGTTGTGTCACAGGTGTCCCTTCCATTTTAGAGGCATCATTACATGTACTTCCCAAAGAAAATCATATATTTTTTTAAGTTAGAAAAGTTCCTACAAGTTCTGTGTACCAGAATTCAATTGTGATAAACACTTACATGGCTTTATTTCAAACACACATATGTGTATGTGTTCAGTGTGAGAAAAGGAGTACAAAATAAATTATAATCCTTACTTAGTCCTATAGAGGTTACAAAAATATGTTTTTCACAGTTTCTTTTTTTAAAAACCTCTGTCAGTGTCTGAAGTCACCTCAGCAGAGTCCGATGCCATCGCCAAATACACACGCTCCCATTTAAAGGGCAAAGCATTGACTGTCTGAAGTCATCTCACCCCAGTCCAAAGTCACTCCACATCGATTATGACTTCGGAGAGCATTATAAATATTTTTTTTAAATACAAGCAGAGACCTGAATTTTTTTCGCCTGTCCCACCATAAAGCTACGTTCTTAAGCCACACATTCGTGCAAGAAATAATCTTGTTAAAGCTTAACATGCTGAGTTACGACTCAGAATAGGTAAAAACCGTCCGAAGTCACCCCACTTTACGGTATGTCACCGAGGAAAAATCAGTTCTGAATTTAGCAATTTTCATAACATCATTGACCAGAGTATGTTATTGTTTGGAATGCTAACATGGTGTTTTATTGAAAATGCGTCTATTTGAGCTGTGATTGACACTACAGTTGTTTACATATATGATGTGGTCAGAATGTAGAATGAACTTTAAATGGAAGTATTCCACGAGTAACGTGTCACAAGTTTTTCCCCCCATTTTTCCCATACACAGCTAACAAACTGGAGAATACCAACATAACTTTATATTATAAATAGGCACCCCAAGGCCTTAATAATGTAAAGTTGGGATACTTTGAAACAAACCCTGGTAAGCCATATGGTCCGTCACATACGAGTACATTACATGCCCAATGTGAGGAACATTACTGGAAAATTATGCAATGTTTCTCACGCACAACTTAAACAAAAAATCTAGCTGCACTGAAGTCCAATGATAAAACCCCTGTGTTTGTAACTTAGTATGTTATATTAAGTTTTTATTCTTTCCAGACAGCAAATTGATTTTGCCTGGTACCTGGTGAGCATGTTTTACCATCATGTCTCCAGTGACTCCAGCTGAAAGACAACAGAAGTACTATGCAAAGAAAAAGCAAGATGAAGAATTCAGGAAGAAGAAAGCTGAGAGAAGTCAAGCACACCGTCAGTCACTTAAGGAAGAAGCACTGTCTAGAGCAAAATGGCTCACAGCACTGACGGTGAGAAGTTATGGGGAAAGAAGAGCAACAGCACAAGCAATGGTGTCTGATGAAGCAGGTCCCTCAGTGTCACACTCTCCTGAAGCATACAGAAGTCGCCAGGCACTAGGAAAGGCAATAAAACTTACCAGTTCTTCACTTCCCAGGAGCCCATGGAAGAAACAAGCTGTTGTTGTGAAATTAGCAGAAGAAGTAGGACCTTCTTTATCCCCTACACATAAAGCACTGCAACATCCTCAACAAATATCTGCAGAAACCAAGAGAGCAGTTATAGAGTTTTATTTACAAGCTGACATCTCAAGGCAACTACCAGGGAAGAACGATGTAAAATCAGCGAGAAACATGGACACGGGAGAAAGAGAGAAAGCTGCAAAGAGGCTTTTGATGTACAATTTAACCCCTACACCGCGGGGTTGTTGGAGGTTCACCAGACCTTTCCCGCGGGGATATTCGTGCTCCAACTGACTTTTTAAAAATATTTGCCAAAAATCAGTTATTAGTCCTAGAATATTATAATTAAATATGCATATGGCACATACCTTCAGCTTTCTCCTGAGAAGTTTTTTTTTAGCACTTGTCGACTACCGTAGGACTTGTGGAGACTTCTGAAGTTGGGTAACTAAGTCTCCACTTTAAACTTCCCGACATCCCCTAATCTGAATACCACTGCCAGATATTATCACTAGGAACACTATTCAATGATTTCCAAGTAGTTTGGAATCCATACTAAAAAAAAAAAAACACTTCGAAAGCAATGTAAAATAAGAGCGCGTACGAGCCTCCCACTCGCGTTAATTCGCCGCTGGTATTCTGTCATTTCTTACTCATATATACACTCACACTTTATTATTTCTAGTACTTTATTACACTTATATATATCTACAGTCCTTTACCGCTTCCCACATGATGTTTAGTAGGGGTAGAGGTCACAGGGCCTTTTATAATAGGCGGAAAAGCGGCAGAAATGGAGGGGTGTCATTTCACTGTGAAGGACGTGAGCAAACTATCTCAGTAGCAAAGAGTTGAAAATGTCAGCTGCTAATGTATATGCTAAGAAATAAGTTGTAGGAAATCTAGACAATACATAATAAATAAGGTAGTTCCAGGAGAATATAAATATCACTCAGGCTTCTCCCTTCCTTTCTTATGTACATTTATATTGCGAGAGTAGCTCATACGGCATATTTCACGGGGAAAAAAAACAGGGGAAATTAGCGAACGAGTGCAGGTTGGATGCTGCCAAGTGATAAGGAGGAGTAGACTGTAGCACCAGTCGAGCAGGGCAGTACTCCCAAGGTGGATGGAAAGCTGATGACAGGGAGAGCTGGAGCTCCCGTTTCATCAGCCCTCAGGACTTGTTCCTGACCATCCCCCTTTGCTGAACTTTTTCAGTGTCTCAGTAACACAGAGAGTAGTCCAGCATGCTCTCCAATACAATTTTCTCTCACTGTCAACACCAAACTACATGCACACTACACACTACACTTCCTTTTTAAAGTTTGTTAAAATGGCGACTGAAAATCATGCCTCGGAGTCCCCAGGGGGGGGGGGGGAGACCATAAATGGCCCCACCATCCGCCCCTCTCCCGGTGATGACTCACGGAGCAGCCTGGAACCACTATCTGACTCACTCCTTCTTCATTTCTGTAACATTCACGGCCTTTCCTCTAACTTTCGCTCTGTTGAGCACCACCTCTCCTCCTCTAAACCTCACCTTCTCTTTCTCTCTGAGACTCAGCTGTCTGAGTCAACTGACAGCAAACCCTTTTCTGTATCCTCCTACTTTCTCGATTCTCATTTCAAAGCCAAAGGTGGCTGTTGCGTATATGTACGCAAAGATCTATCTTGCTCTCGTGTTCCTGAACTTGATTTTTCTGAATTCTCTAATCTCTGGCTTCAGCTCTCCTGTCATTCTCTGACTAAATATATCTGTGCTGTTTACTTACCTCCTAATTCTACTGACTATCAAAAATTCTTTGACTATCTTACTTCTACGATGGAACACATTCTATCCATTTCTCCTTTCTCTGAAATCTCAATTCTAGGAGATTTCAATGTTCACCACCACCTTTGGCTCTCCTCTCCTGTCACTGATCCACCTGGTGAACAAGCCTACATCTTTTCTATCATTAATGACCTAGAGCAGCTTGTACAGTACCCTACCCGTGTCCCTGACTGCCTTGGAGAGAGTTCCAACATACCTGACCTTTTCCTAACAACTAATCCTTCTGCTTACACTGTTAATCTTTTCTCTCCGTTGGGCTCCTCCGATCATAACCTTATTACCTTAACCTGTCCTATCGCTCCGGTACAGCCTGTGGACCCTCCAAAGAAACGCCGCCTGTGGCACTTTGGAGCTGCAGATTGGGAGGCCCTCAGGCAGTACTTCTTTGATTTTCCTTGGAATAATTATTGCTTCCATGGCCGGGAGCCATCTGAGTGTGCCTTGTGCATTACGGAGGTTATTCTCTCAGGCGTGGAAGCATACATTCCTTTCTCACATCCTCTGACTAATGCAAGAAAGCCTTGGTTTAATCACGCTTGTTCTAATGCTGTCTGCAACAAGGAGAGGGCCTTTAAAAGGTACCGGAGCCAACCCACCCCTGAATCACATCTTTTTTATATTTCTGCCCGGAATCGTGCTAAGTCTGTTCTTCGCTCTGCTAAAGATAATTTCATCCGTGCTAAATGTTCCCAACTCTCCAACTTGAATTCTTCTCGATCCTTTTGGCACCTTGCCAAAAACCTTTCTAACAACTTTACCTCATCATCCTTCCCTCCTCTTTTCTACTCTGATGGCTCTGTAGCTATTTCTTCTACTGATAAAGCAGATCTCTTCGCTCAGACTTTCTCCTCCAATTCTACCTTAGACGATTCCGGTGCTGTTCCTCCATCACTTCCTCCCTCAGACTTCCTCTTGACTGGCATTAAAATTTCTTCAGCTGATGTACTTTCTGCCATCACTGGCCTCAATATTAGCAAGGTATATGGGCCTGATGGAGTCCCTCCTGTTGTCCTCAAAAACTGTGCTTCTGTGCTTACACCCTGCCTAGGTAAACTCTTTCACCTTTGTCTCTCAACTTGTACCTTTCCTTCTTGCTGGAAGTTTGCTCTCATTCAGCCAGTCCCAAAGAAGGGTGACCATTCCCAACCCTCTAACTATCGTCCAATTGCTTTAACATCCTGCGTATCAAAAGTTTTTGAATCAGTTCTTAACAGAAAAATTTTAAAGCATCTTTCCTGTCACAACCTTCTTTCGGATCGTCAGTATGGGTTCCATCAGGGACGCTCCACTGGCGATCTTCTCACCTACCTTTCAGACTCTTGGTCATCCTCCCTTCGGGACTTTGGCGAAAGCTTTGCCATTGCACTTGACATCTCAAGGCTTTCGATCGAGTCTGGCATAAATCTTTGATTTCCAAACTGCCCTCCAACGGTTCCTATCCTTCTATCTGTGCCTTCATCTCTAGCTTCCTTTCTGGTCGTTCTATAGCTGCTGTTGTAGATGTCCATCATTCTTCTCCTAGACCTATCAACAGTGGTGTTCCTCAGGGCTCTGTCCTATCACCAACTCTCTTCCTTCTATTCATCAATGACCTTCTAAGCTGTATATCTAACCCTATCCACTCATATGCTGATGATTCCACCCTTCACCTTTCCATTCGATTTCCGCAACGTCCATCTCAGCAGTTACTTCAGCAAACATGGGATGAGGCTATGGCACACCTAATGTCTGACTTGGCTCATATCTCTGATTGGGGTAAAAATAATCTTGTTATTTTTAATGCATCAAAAACTCAGTTCTTACACTTATCAACCTGACAAAATCTTCCTTAGGATTACCAACTAATGTTTAATAATGTCCAGCTCAGTCCTGCAACATCCTTGAACATGCTTGGGGTTTCATTCTCTCGGGATTTGTCTTGGAAAGAACATATTACATCTCTTGTGAACTCTGCGTCCAAGAGATTAGGTGTGCTAAGCCGACTCCGAAGTTTCTTTACCCCTGCACAGATGTTGACCTTGTACATGGGTTTTATTCGCCCGTGTAAGGAGTACAACTCTCATGTGTGGGGAGGCTCCCCACATGCAGCTCTTCTCAATAGGGTGGAGTCAAAGGCTTTTCGTCTCATTAACTCTCCTCCTCTTACTGGCTCCCTTCAATCTTTGTCTCTTCGCCGCACTGTTGCTTCTTTATCTCTCTTCTATCGCTACTTCAATGGTCACTGTTCCTCTGAACTGTCTGCTTGTATCCCTCCACCTCTACGACGGGCACGTAGTACCCGTCTAGCAACAAACTCTCATCCCTTTTCTGTCCAACTCTCTAATGCAAGAGTTAACCGTTACTCCCAGTCCTTCTTATGCAACTGGTCAACTCTGGAACTGTCTCCCTCTGTCTGTATTCCCTACTTCCTACGATCTCCAGTCTTTCAAAAGCAGTGTATCCAGGCATCTCGAAATGAATGGATCTTGAATTTGGCTCTCTTTTGTATGGTTTTTACTTTTTCTGGGAACGAACAGTATGCAGGCCCTGGCCTTTGGTTCCTTCTTCCTTGCGTAAAAAAAAAAAAAGCCAATTCCTGGTGTATGGCACTATCAATTACCTTATTTTTTTATATATATACAGTAGGCGCGGAAAGTCTTGACGCCATCTTAAAAAAAGAAAACATTCTGGTGGTTAGCAAGGAGAAACAAATAAATTAACACTCACCATTGAATTTAGTATTTACTGGCATTCCCCTTCACCTTTAAAAAATTCTTAAGGCGTCTGGGGAGACTGATGGCGTAGTTTTGCAGAACAGACGGACTAAAACTGCTCCATAGCTGCTTGACTGCAGCCTCAAGTTTAGGCAAAGATGATGTGCCGCTTCATGTGCGCCCATAAATTCTCAATGGGATTGATATCTATGCTGTTTCCGGGCCAATCTCGAATAAAGGGAACCTCACAGTCTGTTAGCCACTGTTTCACTGACTTTGCAACATGT